>JAOWAY010173504.1:0-10385 GCA_028565895.1 Goniobranchus geometricus | reverse complement strand
CGGGAAATTATTATTGATAACTTTTTTGATACCAAAAATCTGTCCTGGTAAAAATGCGAAAAAGACGATGCACCAAAAGGACGATTATAATCATAGATCCTAATCTATTTATGGTCATACTAAAAATAGATATATATCTATGATTATAATGAAATAATATTTTTGCCTTCTTCATTCAAGAGAGTACCCTTCTTCCATCTTTTCAAACATCCTGTTTTCCATGTAAACTTGATACGATAGTGCCATACTTTCCCTGCTTGTGTAGTGATCTAGCTCGATCATGATAGGTGTGCTTTCATTTCATATTGTCTGTGATGTCTAGAGGTTGTTAAATGCTATGATCTAATCTCGGCCGATCAAGATCTAGACATAGATCTATATATCTAGAGTCTAGTGCTAGACTAGCAATGGCAACATACTATATTGAGAGGAAAACAGAGACAGACCGACAACCGACAGAGACAGTACAGAGAGAGAAAGACAGAGACAAAGAGAGACAGAGTGCCCCCCCGCCATGAGAAAACCTCCACATCAGTTTGATAGTTGATGAGTTATGTCCCTTAGCGCGTCCCGACTACGGAACTCCTTCCCTGGGAAGTGCATCTTGCCGTCTTTACTTTTACGCATGTTCGGAGTTAACGCATAAAAACTGGGACACAATAAAAACCGCCCCGGCAAGTCTGGTGGAATTTTTGTGGCTTTGATTGATCATTTCCCAGATATGGAAATCCTTCCGACATCACATCCTCCCTCTCCTCCTCCTCCTCCAAAACCACCTCTCTCCACTACCTCCTCCTCTCCACCTCCTCCTCCTCTTTCCCCACCAGCACCTCTTCCTCTCCCTCCTATTGCCTCCCCTCCTCCTCCTCTTCCTCCTCCTCCTCCTCCTCCTTATTCTACTACAGTTTTTCCGATTCTCAACATCTCTTTCATTTAAATGACACCCATCTTTTTTTGTATGCTTGGTTTCGTGCTGCTTGAAGATGTCTTCCACTTTTCTTAGTACAGTTGCTTCACTGTCAGGTTTTCATATTCGCACACCTGTCCATTTACCGTCTACAAGGTATACATCATGGAATGAAAACCAATCTTTCATACGTATGAATTCTCAGAATAGCACCTGTCTTTTACTGGTGTGAATATTCAAGAATGTCACCCATATTTTACAGGTGCATATATGTATCTATGAATAACACCAGTCTTTCACAGGTGTAAATAATAAATGCACCAGTCATTAAAAGGTGTAAGCATTACGTAACAATTACACCCATCGCACACAGGTGTAAATGTGTAAGAAAGAAGCCTGTATATATAACAGTAACTAACTAACTAACAACTGGATCTAAGATGGAAGATCTACCAAATTTTAAGTTCTCTGCAATGAGACAAAGAGATTAGACGTTTTTCTTCATTGTCTTACAAAAGATTAATTAATTTTTTTTTTTCTTTCTTGATTATAATTTAAATAGACCATGCATTCAAGTTTCTAGTCTGTCTCTTATTCTCAATGGAAACAAGATTAAAGTTCGTTAACTTCACAGAATTACTTTCAACAACTCTTAATTCTGACTTTTTCAGTTAAGCAAAGGTTTTTGAATTTTTCCACATGGAAGCTCTGACTTCATGGTTCTATGTCATTCAAAAGAACATAGCAAACTTTTTATGAAATAAACGACAAACTGTGAAAATGCCTGAAAATAAGTTTTTTGAGATTACGTGAACTGAGCTGCCAAATTGGGATTGTAGACACAAGAATTGTTATAATTTATTTTGGTTACATTGTAGCTGAAAAGTTGTTATTCACATTTTTCAGTCGGAGGATTTATCATGCCTTTGGTTACTGTATTGCATTGTCCTTTTGGTTTGAAGAACTTTAGTGCATTTGTTTTTAAATGTTAAATGAAAAACTTTGTTGATGTGTGAAAAAAGCTCATCTTGTGAGCACCTAAACTGCCCTTCAAAGCTGGGATTTTATGAACAAAATGACTTGTAATCTCAATTTTTGTATTGTTCCTGGATGAATGGCACCCAAGGAAAAGCCCCCATAAAAAATCAACAGACAAATCCAATTGCTATGCACCTGTTGCATCATGACTTATCTGTTGTTTCATCCATGGCAATATTTTAATGCCTTAGAGATGAGCAAAACTTTCTTCACTTCTTTCTTTCGAGGTCTGAAAATTGCTTTCAAATTTCCTTTTCTGTCTTTATCCACTTTTTTCTATTCCATTTTTGCCTAAATCAATTAAGGCAGTATTGGCAATTCCATTTCAAAGTCTGCCTTGGTACATGGGTATATCTATAACTCATCTTCATCTTTCCCTTCTTAAAGTCACTTCTACTGTTTCCTGTTGGCATCAAAAGTTTCCCAACAGACATTCGTTTTGTGTTTTGCGTCGACGTCTCTGCTTGGTCTATCTTCTGCTTTCTTCTTTTACTTGGCGCACGCCTTTATGATGGGCCTGTGTTTTCATAACTTGACTCTTTTCTTTTACGCGTTGGAAAATTGAGCGCATGGTCTAACAAACTGGATCTAAGAAAAGAGATGAACAAATTTTGAATTCTATGCAATGTGATAAAGAGATGGAACCTTTTTTTCCTTTAAAAAATTGTAATTCAAAAAAGTTTTCTTTACTTTTTTTTTTTTTATTGATTATAATTTAAAAAGACCATGCATTCAAGTTTCTAGTCTGTCTCTCATTCTCAATGGAAACTATATAAAAGTTTGTAAACTTCAGATAATGACTTTTAACAGCTCTTAATTCTGAATTTTTTCAGTCAAGCAAAGGATCCTGAATTTTTCCTCATGGATGCACTGACTCCATGGTTCAATGTCATTCAAAGGAAGGTAGCAAACTTTTTGTGAAATAAACGACAACCTGTGAAAATGCCTGAAAATGGGTTTCTTGTTTCTTGTAATCACTTGAACTGATCTGCCAAGTTGGGATTGTAAAAACAACAATTGTTATGATTTTATTTTGGTTGCATTGTAACTGAAAAGCTGTTATTCACCTTTTTCAGTCGGAGGATTTTATTATGCCTTTGGTTAATGAATTGCATTGCCCTTCTGGTTTGAAGAACTTTAGTGCATTTTTTAAAAAGAGTTTAATGAAAAACTTTGTTGATGCTTGAAAAATGCTCTTTTTGTTAGCACATAAGCTGCCCTCCAATGCTGGGATTTTATGAACAATATTTCATGTACTTAAAATTTTTGTATTGTTTTTGAATGAGAAAAAACCCCATAAAAAAGCAACAGACAAACCCAATTGGTATGCACCAATTGCGTCATGACTTATCTGGGGCTTCATACATGGCAATCTTCTAATGCCATAGAGATAAGAAAAAGGCTTTCCACTTCTTTCTTTTGAGTTTCTGAAAAGTGCTTTCAAATTTCCTTTCATCTTTATCCACTTTTTTCTATGGCTTTTTTGTCGAAATCAATGAAGGCAGTATTGGCAATTCCACTGCAAAGTCTGTCAAGGGACATGGGTACATCTATAACCCATCTTCATCTTTCCCTTCTTAATGTCACGTCTACACCAATTTGATGGTTTAGTGGTAGAGCATCCACCTTGAAAGCGGCAGGTCGCGGGTTTGCCCCCGACCGAGTACTACCTAAGACTTTAAAATTGGAATTTTAGAAACTGTCTCGCTTGGCGCTCAGCATTATGAAAACAGTACTAAGTCTGATGGGCCCGGTGTTAGTATACCGTGACTGGGTGAGTGATTCGAGTTGTGCTATACCTTATGGTTCATTTGTGGCAGCACATCAACCTGTCAAAATAGCACCGTCGCTGATATAACCTCTGATGTTGAAAAGTGACGTTAAACGCACAAAATAACTAACCAAGGTCACTTCTCTGTTTCCTGTTGGCATCAAAAGTTTTCCAACAGATATTCATTTCCTGTTTTACATCTGTGCTTGATCTATCTTCTGAATTCTTCTGTGCCCTGTGTTCATCATTATAAGTGGGCATGTGTTTTCATAACTTGACACTTTTCTTAAAAATATTTGGAAATTGAGCGCATGGTCTACCAACTGGATCTAAGATGGGAGATTAACAAATTTTAAGTTCTCTGCAATGTGATAAAGACATGGGACTTTTTGTTGTTGTTGTTTAAAGACATTTTAAAAAGAATTTGTCTCAATGGAAGCAAGAGTTAAGTTTGTAAACTTCACATTATTACTTTCAACAGCTCTTAATTCTGACTTTTTCAATCCAGGAAAGGATCTTGAATTTTTCCACATGGATGCACTGACTTCATGGTTTTATGTCATTCAATGGAATGCAGCAAACTTTTTGTGATATAAACGACAAACTATGAAAATGCCTGAAAATGTGTTTTTTGCGATCACCTGCACTGATCTGCCAAGTTGGGATTGTAGACACAACAGTTGCTATGATTTTATTTTGGTTGCATTGTAGCTGAAAAGCTGAACTTTAGTGCATTTGTTTTTAAATGTTACATGAAAAACTTTGTTGATGCTTGAAAAAAGCTCTTCTTGTGAGCACATAAGCTGTCCTCCAAAGCTGGGATTTTATGAACAATATTTCATTTTAGTGTAATTAAAATTTTGTGTTAATTTTGGACAATTGGCACCCAAGAAAAAACACCCATAAAAAATCAACAGACAAACCCAATTGGTATGCACCTGTGTCATCATGACTTATCTGTAGCTTTATCCATGGCAATGTTCTAATGCCATAGAGATGAGAAAAAGTCTGTTCACTTCTGTCTTTTGAGTTTCTGAAAATTGCTTTCGATTTTCCTTTAATCTTTATCCACTTTTTTCAAAGGGTTTTTTTCTTAAATCTATTAAGGCAGTATTGGCAATTCCACCGCAAAGTCTGCCTGGACATGGGTACATCAGTAACCCATCTTCATCTTTCCCTTCTTCAAGTCACTTCAACTGTTTCCTGTTGGCTTCGAATAGGCCATATGTGGATGACCCACTGTTTTATCCTTAAAAAAGAACCCTTGCCATTATGTCCTTCATGTGGTTCCGTTTTAACAGTCAAACATGTATTGCTGGCCTGAGATCATCCCTATGGGATGTACTGGGTTTAAATTTCAATCAATCAAAATGTCAGTCTGTTGAAGTCTTTACTCCCCAGCACAGCTTATACTCATTTCATTCCTCCATGGATGGAGTGTGGAGAATCATTAGAGGTCTTTTTTCCTTACATCCAGTGCCAGACCTGCTGATGCACCTGAACCCCTTGATAATTGGACTTCTGTCAAGAAGGGCTGAATTCAAGAATTTCACTATCAAAATAGTCTGTCTTCAAGTAGATTGTACTAGGACATGACATGACTGAAGCTTTTGCTCGAAGTTGTAGTGAAAGTTGTTTTTTTTTTTTAAATGTCTTTTACCCTTCATTCGTCTATCAACTTTCAGAGTGAAAGAAAGATTGTGTTTTGATAATTAAATAAAAGAGAGAACTTTCATTGTCCTATTTGAACTATTTAATATAAGATAGATATATTTATTATTCAAAGAAGGAAATTTGGACTACTTTACAAGAGATTGAGTAACTTGGTGAAAACAATTGGGCATTTGACAGATTGAAATATGGGGTTGTGAATAAATGTGTGACTACATAGATAAGTGTATGGACAAAGCTAAAAAATACTCAGAGATATAAAAAGACATTATGAGTAAATTACAAAGAATTGTGCATCCAATGAAAATTACAACACAGTAAAGCTTAGCAGCAGTTTACTCACACCTACTGACAGGGTGGCCCGGTAGCTGAGTTGGTATAGCGGCTGACTGCCATTCAAAGTGGCCCGAGTTCGAACCCAACCGTCGGGCAGTGGATTTTTTCAGGGCCCCCTGTTCACCTTGGCGGAAGTAAAGGCGGTGTGGAAAGCAATGACAAACTACCACATTATGCAGTATGCCTAGTATAATTAAGGCTCTACCCCTAATTCCCCTATACCCAGTCATGGGTATGGAATTAAGTTTAACTTTACTGACAGGCAAGCACACATGCCTACACACTTACGTATGTACCATGCAGAAAAATACACACACTCAGACCACAACGCGCAATATCAACTTATTTTGGATGCGTCATAGAGCAGCAGTGGGAGGACACTTTTCCTGTACTTTCACAGTTTGTGTTAAGAAGGATCAGTCGCCCACTGTTATCTAAGTGTTTTATTTGTGGCCAGAGGGTGTGAGTTGTGAGTTATATGGTCAATAATGTCTTTTGTTTTCTTTAATACAATAATTTTGAGAGATTCCAGATATTTGAATCGTATTTCTCAAATTTTGCTGGTTTTCTCGATGATGGCGTTGAAGAAAGAGCCTTTCATCGTAACTAGAATGGTTAGCTCTCCTTGATCAATACAAAATTACAGGATACTCTCTATCACTGATTTTTTTAAAAAGTGGACTGGATCGTACTCTTGTCATACATGACATGGTCAAACAGGGAACATAATATCTTGAGGACTTGAAAAATGATTTGAAAATCTAGCAGCCTATTTAAAACTTGGTGAGAGTTTTAGAAATTGGTCCATTTTGTAAAGGAGAAAGTGTCAAGTGTTACAGCAGTCTTTAATTTCTAAACAACTTCACCTTCAATATTTGTCATTTTCTCAAGTCACTGCCTGATAATTGTTTCCATGCTTGCCTTAAGGTTTTAAGAGTTACCTGACTGGGGAATCCAACCTTTGTTGCAAATTTTTAGATTTATGATAAGCAATTTGCTTGAGATTATTTATTCTTACCTAATTCCTACAGCTGAAGCTTGCCAGTTGAAATCATTTGATTTAGTGATCTGATCCCGAGGTTATGCTTGATGTTGCCTACAGGGGTGGATCTTGTGAATAACAAATTGTGATTTTATTGTGCATCTTGTGGGCAGGCCATTTTTTTTCTTTTGAAATCTTGAACTTTGTCACATGATTTGTGGTAACCTTTATTAAGAAGTATTGCATTTTGAATTGCAGCTTGAGCATCCTAGTCTTAATGCCATTTACATTGCCTAGTGGTAGAGCTTTAACCTCAGAACCGGGGAGGTTGCTGGTTTGATCCCCAGCTGAGTCATATCTGAGACTAAGACTGGCAATTTAGTAATGGTCTCACTTAGTGATTAGCATTTTGAGAACAGTTATAAGACTACTCAGTCCAGTGTTAGTACACTGCAACTGTGTGAGTCATTCAAGTTGTGCTATGTCTTATGGCTTATTTATGGCAGCAGTAAAACAAGTCAAAATAACACTGTCCCTGGATAACCTATGACATTGAAAAATGACATTCAACATGCAAAATAGGGAAGGAGCTATGTGACACAGTTCTCTGTTACCTTCTTTTCCAGGTTCATTTCAATCGAGATGGGTCCCTTATTGTGTCCAGTAGTTATGATGGCATGTGGTGAGTAGCTGGTTTTCTGTCTAGATCTACCTTAGCCATGAATGGCGATTAGATAAGATGCAGATCTGGAATATGGATTCTAATAAGACTGTGGACTAATGAGGGTCTTATTTGCTTTGCAGATCTCTATAAAAGTAGATATGAAATATCTGAATATTGATCTGCATCGTTATTCGTAAACCTCATGAGCCCATTTAACACCAAAATCGTTTGCAATGTGACAGCCTCTGATCTTCATTCAGGAGGACAATGACAATGCCTTTGGTTTCATTTTAATTCAGACCTTAGATATTATGAAAGATTCATGTTTTACAGTGAAGTTGGGAGCTCTTAAATTGTTCATTTCATCTTCCGCATCCCCTTATACTCCTGTAAAAGCCTGCAGAATGTGTAACTTTGCAGATTTGCTGTGCGTTAGAGTCCCATGTAGAGGAATATATAAAAGAAAGGTTCTGGTTGTTCCTCCTGATTCCCTTCCCCCATGATTTTTTGAAATGGTGATGTCTGAAGGAATTTTTCTTGTCCTTGAATATCAATTTTCTGATTTCTTGATGTGCTTAAGAAATAGTTTAATTATACCTAGGATATATGCATAATTATAAGGAATTTACGAAATTGTATCATAGTGATGAAAATGAGTAGTTGTATAAAGACAGAAACATTTCTGAAATTGCCACTTATGCCTGAAATTGATACTCAGTTTCAGTCAGTATATGTTAAGAAGTAGTGTATGCAAAGACAAAAACACTTTTCATGTTGTCTTCTCTTTTCCAGCCGGATTTGGGATACAGCATCTGGACAGTGTCTGAAGACACTTATAGGTAAGATCTTTTGTAATTTAACTAAGGCAATTTGTCAGAGAGACGTCATTTCATGCAATGGAATCAAATTGTTCCATTTTGTGTTATGAATCTTTTGATGTTCGGAATCACTTTAATGTCTCCTTGTCTTGTATCATGGTCAGGACAGAATTCAGTAGATATCTTATTATTCAGTGCTCACATCAGTTTATGATGACATTTGAATCATGTCTAGACAAAAGCCTACCAAACATACTTTGTAAGGTTGTCTCCTTACGGCTTATCCCACCTGTAGGGCTGCAACAGCTGTTAACAGCTCCACATAATGGTATTGGCAAAGGTTTTTTCAGGGATGGGAGAGGTCCTGAAAATTTTTATTTTCCGAAAAAGACCTGACAATGTACTTTTTCCAAAGTCAACACACCTAGGGGTTAAACTGGGCTCCTGGCTCTGTGATTAGTGCTAGAGCACTAGAATACATCACTCCTGTTTCTGATACTAAGAAACAAACCTCTCTGAAGAGGAATCAATTGAAAACGATGTACTCCCCATTTCCCATTTCCCTCCCGTGAAGTGTTAATTGTTAAATGTCACTTTTATGAAATGAAATACCACTATATTCAACCCTGAAGGGAATTTTGGCCTTTAATCGAAAAACGAGCATCAAAGGTAGAAACAGTTGTGTGAAATAAAGGCAATTAGTGTTAATGACCTTGCCCAAGGGTTAAATCACAATGCCCATTTTGGGAATAGAACCCGCAACCATTTCGGCTGCAAGCTCAGCGCGGTACCACTGAGATCAAAAGGACGCAGGCACCCTAGCATGCACATGGATGCCAGATCACTCGCTCAAGATGGGCAGCTTTTTTTTTCTCTCCCTGCATTTTGGGCAAACCAGCTGTACTGCATTTGTCACTTTCTAAAAAATAATTGGTGACGTCTGCTTCTACAAGCTTTGTTCAATATTACATGACTGATTTTCAGTTGCTGAGTCATTTCATGTTTTGAAATTATAGTGACTTTCATGTGCACATTTGCTTTTCCTCAGAGGTCATGCAATGTTTGAGTCAGTGTCTCCCTCTTTAGTTTTTACCAAGATCACCCCCTCAAATGAGAGGTGCTAGAATTTCTAATCTGCCCATGCATGCTGCAAAAGGCGACTCAGGGTTGAGTGAGAGCTTTTCTCTCACCAGTCCATCCTCTCGAGCTCTTATAAAATGCCCTCAGAGTGAAGAGTGTTTGCTAGCTGATGGTTTTGTGTTTTGGTTTTTTTGTGATAAGTGCTTTGTCATATTTTTTCTTTTTTCTTTTTTGTTTTTTTTTTACATTTATATTGATTAAAATATTGATTTATAATCTTTTTACAGATGATGACAATCCTCCTGTCTCATTCGTGAAGTTTTCTCCAAATGGCAAATATATTTTAGCTGCTTCTCTCGACAAGTAAAGTGACATTTTTAGTTCTTTTGCTGTTTTTTTTTTGTTTTTTTTTCGCACAGAGATCTGTTGAGAACAGTTTAATATTAGGCAAAGTAATTAAATGAAGAATTAAAATGGGCATAAAGAAATTCTTTGAAAACATACCGTCTCCATTCCTGTAGGAAATTGTTTTATTTCTCATACTAGTATACAGTATGCCTCCTCATAAAAAATGTGCCCTTCTTGGGACATTGTATGATGTTTTTCTCAGAGGACCTGAATTTCTCCTTTTTATTTTGTCCCCAAAAGTTCACTAAACACTTTTGAACAAAAGGTATTGTACTTGCTGTACATAGTCAGGATTTAGTATTTTAAAATATGAGCTGTGGTAAGCTGCATATCTTTTCATTTAATTTCTTCTATTAATAGTCATTGTCTGGATTGGTCATCAGCATGAGAATACTCATAGCTCAGATTTAAAGAGTTAACTATACATGATGGATACCCTGTACTAATTTGCTTTCATGTGAATATCACGATTGCAATGTGGGCCTTAGGCCTTATCCATTTATTCATTTAAATTAATCCTTGTATGCTCTAATTATAAGGCTCTGACGTGCGAAAAGCAGGCAGTGGGCACATTTTCCTCTTTTTTTTTAAATTTTGTCTGGAGCAAAATATGGGGACTAGAAAATTATTTCTTAATGTCATTGATCATGTTTTACACTTGTTTTTTCAATCTTGATCTTTGATTAAAAAAAAAGTATATATAATATACA
>JAOWAY010173393.1:0-10385 GCA_028565895.1 Goniobranchus geometricus | reverse complement strand
TCTCTCTCTCTCTCTCTCTCTCTCTCTCTCTCTCTCTCTCTCTCTCTCTCTCTCTCTCTCTCTCTCTCTCATGGTGAAATTCAAACAAATTGAATTTTATGGTGGTACACTTAGCCTTCATTATCAGAGGCTGTTGTTACCAGTTGTAATCTCAACTCTGCCATAGTATTCCCTTGTCCCAGACTTTTTGCCTTGATTTCAGATTGGAGTCAGTTCATGGTCTTTACAGCTTAAAGGGAGATAAGTAATGATCCCAACCCAGCAACAAACAAACCACAAACAAATTTATTGAAAAAAAAAAGTCAGCCCAAGTTCTCCATGCTGTTGTCTGTTGCCCTGTGTTTTCCCATGTTGCTTTGACTTGGTTATTACAGCTTTGATAGACCAAATGTTTTTATAAAAACATTTTGGACTAGACAGTCTTCCAGCTTCTTAAAATCATAATAAAGTTTTAATGTTCATGGATTCAAATCAACTAAATTTATAAATTTATGTATTGTCATGAATACAACCGTATTAGCATTATATTGTACAGTTAAATCAATATCAAGTCCTAGTTTGTGCTCCCATGGTCATGAACTAGTACTCTTTGCTAAGCGGGATTCCAGATTCTGGCTTGGACCACTAGTGATCCTAGTTGATTTGGATATTCATTTTTTAGACCTGACCCGTTTCAACCCTGACTTCAACGTGGATTTTGACTTGCTTTCTCAATCTAGATCTAGAGTCTGATCCAAGCCTAGTGTAGTGTAGAAGATGATGCG
Source organism: Goniobranchus geometricus (assembly GCA_028565895.1). Classification (NCBI taxonomy): domain Eukaryota; kingdom Metazoa; phylum Mollusca; class Gastropoda; order Nudibranchia; family Chromodorididae; genus Goniobranchus; species Goniobranchus geometricus. The sequence goes on along the minus strand of JAOWAY010173393.1, from coordinate 9,621 downwards.
CGCGTGACAAGCAGTTGTACTCCTCTTCTCCCTTTCTCCCCTCTCCTGTGAGTGAACCGCAGGTCACATTGCAATAGTGGTGACGAGTAAGCCCAAGCTTTATTACAAGTATAACATTATAGCTAAAGTCTATAATGCGCATGCAGTGAGAAATCAAAGTGATCGCAGATTACAATCTGACTCAGCCCTCATTCCATTATGCACATTCGAAATTGTGAAACTAAATGTGGTGATTTGGATTGCATTTGTAGAGCCATGACTTAAAATCCGGGTCAAGATTCATTTATTTAAATGTGGGTAATCCAGTTTTTCAAAAATGAAGGCGTGTCTGCCCAGCACTAGTACTCATTCACACTGCAGTTGAAAAGGGCAATAGGGATAAAATGTCTTATCATTTCACATTTGTTAATAATGCCATTGAACCATTAAATTAAATCAGTGCTTATCTGCCAAAGGAGGAATCATGGCAATTCTCTTTGGTTACCTGTTTGATAAATTGTCATCCCCTGTCAAGCACCTCATCTCTCTCTTACTATCTTCCTCTCTCCCTTCCTCCAGCTTTTTGCATTATCTAGATCTGTGCCTTCTTATCTCTGTGTGAAAATCTTTAGGTCATTCTTCTAAAATACTGAAATTCCTTTTACTGCTTTTAATTGTTTGCATCTTTGCTTTAAGACCTTTTTGAGAGAAAAAAAAATCTTTCTTTTTTCTTGCAGTTCAACCCTCCCATCGGCTGACTTTGTTTTACCTGTGTAACGACGTTGTACAAACATGCAAAAAGAAAAAGGCCCCTATTTACACCGCAACTTTCAAGGAATATTTGAAAGAGGCAGCTGGGCTAGTCAGGTGAATGCTTGGGTTATCATTGTAGGTGTATATGTAAATGTAGAAAAACTCCTTATTCTTCTTTGCCCTATGTAAATGGAAAAATTACACCAAAGGAGTTGTTGATTGTTGAGGAATGATCCAATGTGTTGGAGACTGGTTCTATTTCTGTGATGATAGAGAAGGGATGCAAAATCTTTGAGTTTTCATTCAATGGAGATGGTGCTATTGAAAAGATTTAATTGGAGCACCTTGCCTGTCAGATGTACTTAAAACCAGTTGGGGATCATTGATTCTTTTCCAGAAAGTAGACCTTTACTTCTCTTAATTTTTTTTGGTCACATCAAAGGACATGAAAATCTGGAACGAACCATCTTTGAGGGAAGAATGCCAAATAACAGATGCAGAGGAAGACCAAGAGGACGTTGGAGCAATGACTTTGAGAGAGACATGGAAAGATTTGACGATAGCTGGGAGGTTGGCGATGGAACGGTTCTTATACAAAGGCGACATTCCTGAAGGAACATGCCACTTAGAGAGAGAGAACTTTTATTGGTCATGTTCTAAAAATAGCTATTGTTTTAGGGAGACCTAAATTGAATGTAAGAGTTGGGCACATGTGAAACCACAAAAGTTTTTGCTCATGTAAGACAAGGACCCAAAAGTGTATGCACCTTTTCCTCACTCTGTGAGGCATGATCAGCGGAATATATATATCCCATTCAACTCTGCAAATGAAACAACCTCAAGTATGAAAGTCGAAGCATGCATTGCGAATGAACAAACTGAAACTGAACGATGACAAGACCGAGATTATAATGTTTGGCTCTAAACACCAGATCAACAAAATTGCTACACGCAACATCGCTGTCGGACAAAAGAGGATAAATTCCAGCAAAGTTTTCAGAAACCTTGGCTTCATATTGGATGAGAATACTTCGATGAAGAATCACATCAATATAATTCAGCAAAGATCATTCATGAATTTAAACAACATCCGCAAAATTCGTGACTTCATCGATACTGATACTACAAAAATTCTAGTGCAGGCCTTTGTAATCAGTCAACTGGATTATTGTAACGCTCCGCTTTTCAATACTCCAAATGATCAAATAAGAAGGCTGCAAACTATACAGAATCATTGCGTTCGTGTCATAAGTGGGACAAATCTGAGACAACATGTTACACCAGTGCTTCAAGAATTGCACTGGCTCCCTATCAGTAAACGTATCGAATTTAAAATAGCACTGATGGTATACAAGTCCCTCAACGGAGCTGCGCCTGAATATCTTTCGGAGCTGCTCAACTTGTATCATCCTGCCCGATCTCTCCGTTCCGAGAAAAAATTCCTCCTGGCTGTACCAGTTGTGAAGACCAAACAAGGCGAGAAATCTTTCTCTTATAGTGGCCCAACAGTATGGATCCGTCTACCCCTGGACATCGGAAGCTCTCCAAGCATCGAGTCATTCAAGAAGAAGTTGAAAACGTTTTTCTTTAAGCAGACATACTTGAAGTTTCTCTTTCCTCTCTTTTTGTGGGTGTGTTTGCAGTGTAAAGCGCATGGAGCATACAAATGGACATGCGCTATATAAGCTCATTTTATCATTAACATTATCATACTTTCCAAGTTTGTGGAGGATAGGGAAAGGATCTGATTTGTTAAGGCAGCTTGGCAAGAGTCAAGAGGCAAACAGCATTCATTATGGGCATTTGACCTGGTGGGATTGTGCCTTGCTGGCATGTTCTGACCCATAGGCATAAGTCCTAGGCATGTGCTTAGGAAGATCACTTTACTTACTTTGCCTACCTCAAATGACTCATGTGTGAATGAGAGTATCTGGCAAAAGGCCATGAAAGATTATGTCAGACTTCTAGTGTGATGCGCTGAAAAGGTTCTTCCACTATAGGCTACCCAGAGAGTTGAGAAAATGCCAGGGTGCTATGGCTAGTAGGGGAAGTAAATTATTTTGGAACATAGACTATAAACCGCATCTTTTTATCATGTATTTTGAGTTACTTCCTTTTCAGCACCTTTTTCCATTTCCCTTACTTCTTTTGCAGAAATGTCTCTTCTTCATCAATAGAAACAACTTTTGAAAGTCTTATCCCTGGCACATCTTACCAACTGATATCCTACACAGTTAGTGGACTTCAGAAGAGTGAACCTCTTTCACTCACTATTTACACAAGTAAGTTGTTGGGGGCAAATAGTATACAAGTTGACTTAAGTAGTTTAATAATATATTTCAAAGATTTAGATTGTGAAAGATTCAGAAATTGTTTAAATGAAATTATGTGGAATTTTCTACTCAAAAATCTTATCTAAGTGACAGAATTATTTCTGCAATGAGATTGTCATTTTGTATTACTCATAAATTTACCTGGAATACCTAGGCCTTTGAAAGAAGGTCATATTTCAGTGAAAGGTGGATCAACATCCCTAGAGCAGCATGCCGATGATTAGAATATTGCCTTTCTGATTGCTTCAATTAGAATTCTGCTTATCTACTTGTTGTGTTTATGGTCCAGCTAACAGAAGAAGGAATATGTGGAGTATGTGTTTGTTGATGATTTTGTTCTTAGTGTTAAAGGCATTTGGAGAAACAGAGAAAATCTCTTGAACAGAGAGTTCTTTTAGTGAGTAGAACTAAAACAGAACATATTGTGTTAAAGATGGAGTCTTTCACAAGCCTGCTTGCTACCCATAAGATCTTTGAGAATGATTTGATTCATGAATCTTTACAGCAAATCACATCACTAACCACTTGCTCCTCTTTCTTTAATCCTCATACCTCTGAGACAGTAAAAATACACTCCATCAATTATGCAAATTTTAAAATAAAACAAAAAATAATTAAAGGAAGACCATTAACCTCACTGCCCATTATGATAAACAAAGGCCCGTACTGTCTCTCAGAGCAGAATGTCAGCCTTAAAACATAAGAGAACCTGATTAAGGTAAGAACCATTGCCATGGACAGAGAACAGTGGAAGATCCTTTCCTTGAAACACAAAGAAGCAACTGAGGCGGCCTTGTCTGATGATCAGGCAGCAAAACAGCTTTACGACAGTAAGTCAATGAGGCAACGGCACTGCATTTTTAAAGTCACACTTCCAACATTTGTCCATACCTTGCCTGCTAGGACTGCATTTTGGCTCCAGATCAAGGTGACATGACAACATGAAATTGATTGGCATTATTGGTCAATATAAGCTTGAAAGTCTAAAGTAGTTTAGTACTGGTGCTAAGTTACATGAATATTTTGACAGTGGTAATGAAATCTTGCATATACCATGTAAATTGTTGAGCAGGTCCTGTTCCTAGCAGGGTTCTCTTTTTGGATGCCATATTGTCCTAACTGCGAGGTTTTCAGCTAGTGGGAGGGAAGAATGGGAAAGGGAATAATTATTATCTTATGATTTTTAAAATAAACCTGTGTGAAAGATTTTGGATAAAGATTGATCAATCAGAGGGAATAAGTAGTTGAATAAATTTGTTTTCATTTCAGAATTCCTTCATCTGTCTAACTTGATGTTCAATAACTTGTATTGAAAAGCTAAGGAGAAAACAAAAGAAAAAACAAACAGAAGGAAAAAAATCCCAACAACAACAACAAAACAAGACAAAACAAAGCCATACACAAAAAAAATAAACAAACAACAAACAAAGATTTATGCTGCGCAAGGATGTCATTTGCATAGTGTTTATCCAATAAAGAAAAGGAAAATTCTCTTATTCATGCCTGCTTTGTTAATTAAGGACTTGTTTTCAAGCCATGAATCAATTGTATGTCTCCTTTTCTCTATGCTCATTGTTAGTTATTGCTCCTTGCAAGCTCAATGCATTTCATAGGAAACAAATTCCTGCTAATAGAGCTATGCAGTCTTTTTTCACACCATCTGGACACAACAAACATAGAGGAAGACCTTCAACCAGCATACACACAGCTATCAATAGAGATCTCAAAGCCTTCAACACCGAAGGAACTACGGTCAAATAAAGATCTAGCCATGATGAGATCAATGGCACAGGACCGAGCCCAATGGAAGACATTCGTTCGAAGAATTCGAGAAGCAGCCGAGGCGTCCCAATCCGATGATTAGGAAGCGGCCGGCATTAAGTCAGTAAGTCAGTTTCCTGTTTTCAGTCATTTTCACCTACTTTAGAACTGCGGTATTCTCTTCGCTGGATCTAAATCTAGATCTATAGGATCGAGATTAGATCTATAGGTGTCGGCGGGTCAACTCGATAGATCTAGTCCTTTAAATGCCATGTAATTTAAAAATAAATAAAGACTGAAGGAAATTGAAATTTGTAGCACGAAAGTGTCTAAAAACTACTAGATCTCTATCGATTGCTATATCTGAAACGTATTCTCAATGTTATGATTGTGCCAAATTTTGACAACTCAAACAATAAAGAAATTCTGTCTATTATTGGTTATACATCTAGTGAAATAAATATTTTGAACCTATCGCTCCTAGTACATGTAATATTTGAGTATGTAAAGAAAGCAGGAGCTTTGTCTTGACATTATGTACTATTTTGTACAACTGGGTAAGATCTCCTCGTATCCGTCTGTACTTCAGAATTGGTAAATCTAGGGACTTAAATCTTCCTCGTATGACATGTCATGTATTTCATGCGTCTTTTTCTTAGCACGTCCGTGGACATTTTTAACCGTAAAATTGTCTCTTTTATAGATGGTCTCCATATACAATTGCCATATTCAAGAATGGACCGAATAATTGAATTGTACGCTAAAAGAAATAGAACTTCGTCCAAGTAGACAAAACTCCGGAAAATGACATCCATTAAATCTATTCGCCCTATTCAAGCAATCATCAATGTGTGCATCAATGTATGAGAAATGAACCTGCTACATGTTGCTGGGCATGCCAACGCTCTAAAAATGAGCTGCAACTCCCCCCTTTGATATCGTTGACAAGATGGAATAGTTGAAATATTTTCCAAACAACTTTGGCATGGATTGCACTTTGCAAGGAATACAATTGAAGACCTTAGTACTTAAGTCACATTTTGGAAAAAAATGAGCCAATCATTGACTAACACATGCATTTAACTCCTTAGTTCACCATTCAAGTATTATCGTGATTAAAAGTACCTAAGTCCTCTTTCTGTGTGCTTAATTTTCTTTTCTGATGATTATTTCTATACTAAAAGTACGTAAGTCCGACATTTAAGAGCTAAAAGTACTGAAGTTCATGAGGTCCAATGAGATGAAAGGATTTGGTCACATGACGCTATGATCAAGATGGCCAACTAATGTTACTTTCAAAACTCACTTTCAAGGCAGGGATGCCTAGAATGAGATTGAGGACAGTATGGAGTAGACAGTTGTCTAGTTTGAGGAATGATCCTGCTTACTGAAGAATGATCCTATTTACCCTTTATTGTTTGTTATTGTTTTTTCTTCTCATTTTACTTCTTGAGTTAACGATGCAACCCTACAGAATTTACTTTTCAATCCTTTTACACAATTCATATACTAGTGGACAATAAAGTTGAAAAAAGCCCATAGCTTTTTAATCTTATTGGACATCTACAACTACCCTACTTAACTGGAGTGAGAGACTGCATTATTGAATAAAAGACCTCCATGTACATGTATAGAAGTGAATCCTTTGGAATTAAAGAAAAAAAAAAGAAGAAATTAATTCCTATCCTGGATGTATAAATGACATCTGAATATATCACGTAAATCAAAAAAAAAAAAATTAATTTAAACATACATGTAATATTCAGCAGTGAGGGCCAATCGTTCAAAAATTAAGTCAAGCGATTTTGACTAGGATGGCAATAATAACATCGTCTGCTCCTCAAAGAAGCTGGTCAATCATCGTTGTGTCCTTGGGCAAGACACTTGGCTCTCTTTTTCTTTCATGAATCAGTTCTAAATGGGTTAATACTTTATTGACAGAAGGTAGCGTTAAGATCCTGCTTAAAACAGATCTTACTGCCAACGTTTCCCATAGTGTACTACTATCCAGGAGCTAACCTTGCACAGTGGAAACTGCAATCAGCAAGGTCACATACAAGGAAATGTCAGTTCCAAGAGACCCAAATGAAATCCCCCTTTCTCTTATTCTTAGTTTATACATTTATTGCAACACACACAATGCAAGGCCTTATAATGAAAGCATAGTGAGTCTCAGTCCTAGTGACATCGTTAAATCCGACTTCAACTGAACCATCTGTTCCGCTTAATCATCCTACTGAAATCAAACGTGCCTTCTCTATGGTACTTAAGACCTTGAAGAACTTACTTATAAATACCTGAAGAAAGGGTACTTTATATTTCAACATTATGACAACATTTATAGTCTATTTAGCCAGGAAGACGACACCCAATCCTAGGTTGAGCAAAGAATATGAACAGAGGCCATTACAGTACTGAACATTGTCATAAGATTAAAAAAAAAAGAAAAGAAAAGAATTCTAGAATCTTTAATTCACAAACAATGAAGTCTAAAAGTGGGTCTTAGCTACTTTTGGCAAAACATTTATGATGGGATGATACTTTTGTGACCATAAAGTCACCTTGTGAAGTAAAAGTACTTAAGTCCAAGAGTGTCATTTTAGAGCTAAAAGTACCTAAGTCACAGTTTTGAGTTAAAAGTACTTAAGTCACAACAACAAAAATACTACAAATCAAGAAGATTTTCAGTTAGAGCATTACAAATTCACACACTTGTCTGTCTTCCACCAATGCACTTCGATGCAAAGTGAAAATTCAATCCATTTATATTTGATGTTATTTATGTAGTTTTCAAGCTTCAACTTCCATTTTCTCAAAATCATCATTTTGTGACTTAAGTACTTTTAGCACTGAAGTCTTCAATTAATTGTTCAAAAAGGAAGCTCGACTGCTGGCGTTGTTTATATTTTTTGCAGAAAAGGAAAACCAACCGCTTTCGTTGAGTTCAGCTTGAAAAGTCAAGTCAACCGTTTGCGTTGGTTAGGCTACAGCTACAAAAAGTCAAGTCAACCACTCGCAATGTAGTCAAATCGATCGCTGCTTTTGCTTATATTTGCAATAAAGCCAACCAACTGCTAGAAATCGAGCACTGCTACAAAAGGACAACAACAACCGTAACAATTAGTAAAGTTTGCAAAGGTGCAAATGAACCGTTGGAATTAGTTATCATTAGAAGTTAAAACCACACAAATTAACTGCTGTCACTGATTTGATTTTTGTGTACCCTTGATAGAAACGTATTACAAAATAAAAGATTAGGTTAAACTTTAAATCAATCAGTTTTATATCGCTTATCGAAGACACAAGTCTTACAAGGATTAATACTTTCTACACCACGAAGAGAGAAATGAAAAATGGACGGCAAATTCAGGGGTATGGATTCTTCTTTGTTGGCTTTTTTTTTTTCTTTTACTTTAAATAAATCGCGCTACGTACAATGATAAGTACCATAAACTATGGATCGGACCAAAACCAATAGGTGTGTCTGTCAATCGAAATATCCAAGCTTTGTTTCAGATCTTGAGACTTTGACATGTGGCCGAATTTTTCAGGACATTATGTCACAATTTAAAGATCCTGATGTAAGGAGGTCTTCTGAGCCTCCTTGATCCACCGCCTCTGGCAAAGGATCATGCTGGGTAATTCCACCTGCAGCGGGTCCGAGGCTTTCCCCCTGGGATCGTCCACCCGGAAGACGGTAACTATGATGGGCTGCGGCTGGTCATAGGCAAAGTCTGCTTGTGGGACCGAATGGTCGGCGGTATAACCGACTTTCGCGGAAAGCAATGGCAAACTACTGCGAATAAAACTGCCTAGAAATTCATGATGGTAAAAGACAGAAAGAGAAGACAAAGATCTGATAGTGAGGCCCCCGAGCTAGGCAGATCAAACATGCGTATCGGGGAAGAGACAGAGAGGGACATCAGTACTTTTCACTATGATGACGGTGACAAACCTGACGGTGTGAACACGAAACCTGTCCCTCAAAGTCTACGCAAAAAGCTTAAACTCGGAACTTGGAATGTGAGGAGCCTTTTTAGTGGAAAATATCAAATAGTAGAGAATGAAATGACAAGAACAAACATAAATATAATGGGAGTATGTGAACACCGATGGAAAGGACAAGGACATTTCACAACCGAATCTGGCGGAATGTTTATATTCTCAGGAAATGAGAAAGGAGGACAAAGTGGAGTGGGTATATATCTTGGAAAAGATGCTACTAAAAGTCTCCTTGGATATAATCCAATCAGTGACAGAATCATGTCAATAAGACTTAAAGGCAAAAAGAAAAATATCACAATCATCCAGACTTACTCACCAACATCAAAAGCTGAAGAAGAGGACATTGACAATTTTTATTCACAATTACAATTGACAGTTGATAACACCAGCAAACAGGATGTACTCATATTGATGGGAGACTTTAATGCCAAAATTGGCACAGAAACCTTAGAAGAAGAAAAATACCTGAAAGGACAATATTGCCTGGGAGAAAGAAACGAACAAGGAGAAAGACTTATGGAATTCTGCATAGAGAATGAATTGGTAATTGCAAACAGCCTGTTCAAGCAACACAAGAGACGGCTATTTACATGGATAAGCCCAGATGGCTCAACCAAAAATCAAATTGACTACATCCTCATTCACAAAAGATGGAAATCAAGTGTACTGGCAGCAAAGACGCTCCCAGGAGCTGACTGTAACAGTGATCACCAATTGCTCATGTCAACATTCCGCCTCAAATTAAGAAGGATGGAGAGACAAAATAAGCCCATTAGATTTGACTTGAAGA
>JAOWAY010173282.1:0-10387 GCA_028565895.1 Goniobranchus geometricus | reverse complement strand
GGTTGACACTTTCATGTTTGAGGTATCTTTCTTTACCTTTGATGTATAATTGGCACTAATACGTATCTTTGTTTTTGAAAGCTAGTGAATGGAACCCCTAACCTTTTGCACAATGACCTACTGAGTCTATCATGTAACCCCTTCCCCTCTCCCCAAAAGTACCAGTTTATTTTGGCCTGATGGAGGCAATGTTGGCAATAAACATAATTTTGTTTTTAGTAGCCTTTAGTGGAAATTATATGCTTCTTAGAAATTGTTAGTAACCTAAACTGACATAAATATCATCCAAAATTTTAAAAAATATGCTGCATGTTTTGGATATTACTGTCGTATACAGAAAGTAGCCTATGAACATAAAGTAGTCTTCAATGTTTGGAATTGGTTTGTATGATTAACTCTAAGATCCATTCCCAGGGCCATGACACAACAGCAGCTGCTATGTCCTGGGCTGTTCATTTACTGGGGGCAAACCCTGACGTCCAAGCTAAATTGCATGAAGAATTAGACAGTGTATTTGGTAAGCTGGTTATGCACTTATGCAAATACATTGGATTAACCCTTTTTACTTTTTAATCACATCACATTTGTCTTAGGTTTTCCTCACCCAAACAAACTTATTATGCCAAAATTTAGGAAATTTTGTTCACTAATAATGCTTATTATTGTCATGGAATCATTGAAATGAATGTATGTTTGAATAAGCAGAATTAAAATAATTAACAGCTTCCATGACAAAATATTAAAAGATGGGAATGTTCCCAAACAAAAATTAACAAAAATGGGTCGAAGTTAGCAAATTACAATTGATACGTTTAATACAATGAAGGTCTCTTAACCTCAAGAGTATCCATGTCTTTCAACTTAACAAGTGACTAAAATTGCTATCTCACTCTATACATTCATTTTAAAAATACTAAATATACAATTGATTTTATATTTGTCTTTTAATCTACACCGTAACGTGAGGAAATAGAACAGCATTTCACAGTCATAACTTTGTTAGGAATGCTTAAATCATTATCATAATTTTATACTATGAACTATCATTATGGGATGTGATTAAGACTCAGGAATGACAATGATTATGTTGATGATCGCAGCAATCATTAAAGAATTTCTTGCATTTTTTGTTGGTTTGGAAAAAACTTGAAAACAATTCAGGACTCTTAACAGTCATCTTTATGTGCATGGTTTTCTGATGGCTTGCAGTGTGCTGAGAAGGTACTAGATCTGAGTTAAAATGTATCTGTAATACCATTATATACGACTAGTAAATCCTTGCAATGGGGTCTACACTGTAATGATTCTAGTATGCTTTATCCTCAGCCCTCATATCAAGATGCTTTACAACAGAAACATGCCAATATGTGTTTATACAGAGGCAACATACACACACACACACACACACACACACACCGGTTCATTTCTTTCTATCAGTACATTTTGAGGCCATGCAGCCCATTGTCCCATACTCAGCTGTTCTCTTCTGTGGTTCCATCTTAAATAGTGTTCCAGGCTGGTCTTGTAAATATCTATAAATGAAGCATCTTTAAGGTCTGTGAATAAAGAAAAAGGTTGTGATATTCTCTTTTCTGTAAGTATACAGAGACTGGAGGCTGGGTCCACGCACCAAGTCAGGTCAAGTTCAGGTCTGCCAATCTTGCTGTGGAATTTTTAACTTTAAAAAAAAATTGATTATTTCATTTTGGGAGAAGAGACGTTAAAATGGCCAGAAAGAGGACAGCGCCATGTTTGACTGGAGAATAGGTCAATAATTAACCAACTTTGTTGCATGATGGTTTAGAAGATCAGTCTTTGGCCTACATGCTGATCCAAGAAGATACTATTTCAACCTTTACCGGATGCATCAACTGTGATACTGCCATACACTGATATTGTCTTAATAATTTTATCAATGTCAATACCATTAGGCCCTGTAATAACAATTGTCATGGGTAGGATAGTCTGACATTGTTGTTGCGCCATGTAGAAATGAGGGTCAGCCACAGTTTTGGTCATCTTGAAAAAAAAATGAAACAAATGTGTGAAAAGAATTTTTTTTTATCTTGTATCCCACAACACATGTTTATCAATAAAAACTTCTCAATGACTTATATAATCTACTGAAGATGCATGAAGAAAGCTAAACACTAATTTTATGTCCCTTTTTTCGTATGCGTTCTGTAGTTCAGTGGTATAGTGTTGGCCTGCTAACCAGATTGGCAGTAGATTTGATTCTCGCTAAGGACACATGCATTTTTTATCTTAAGCACTTAATCCCAGCAAAAATAGGCACAGTGTTGGATGGAAAAGAACTCTACAATGACTGCTTCATGTTATAAAAATTGGGATAAGCTCTGGTCCAATGAGCTGATCATCTAATAAAGGACTACTTTTTTTTTTTTTGATTTTATTGTGACTAGTTTATTTTTGTTGATTTTATAAACAGTTTAAGAATGAACTCTTGTTTGCTCTAAGCAGTTAGATAATACCCAGTAATATGGACATGTTTGAATTAATTATTCCTCATTTCAAGCTTTTGTTTTTCAAAATAACAGGGAATGATGATCGTGATGCAACTATGGAGGATTTGAAAAGTCTGAAATATCTTGAATGCTGCATCAAGGTAATTTCATTAATTCACTACTTTTTTTCGGTTTTTCACAAAATTTAGCAGTCATGTAATCAACTTTGGTTCAAACTATAGAATATATCAGCATTAGCTCAAGAAACGGTTTGAAGTTTGTAATATGGAAATGGATTTGAAATACATTATGGTCACAAAACCTTTTTAAGAACCTTTTTTTCTCAATGTTTATATCATCTGTTTGCTGATTTCAAAGTGGGAATCTGTTTTAAGGCAAAAGCAGTCAATGTCATAATGTATAAATTTGTAACATATTATGCAAAGTTTACAAGTTGGTATTTTCAAGTATGTATGTGTGAGCTCTCCAAAAATATCTTAACATGTGTTTTTTTCATTAACTTCAGAAATAACAATCAGCATCAATAAACATCCTGGCGGCAAGCAATTGTTTGATTTCTTTTGATCTATTTTCAGGAAGCTTTGAGGCTTTACCCTTCAGTTCCAATGTTTGGCCGTGCACTTATTGATGATGTGAAAATAGGTAAGTATTCCTTACCAGGTGTAACTTATCTTTCTGATTCCCAAATATACAGAAACAGTTTAGGAAAAGAGAAAAGCTTTCCTCTTGGTGTAACATCAGAATAAAAGTGGGCGCTGTGGTTACCTTTCTTGTTGAAAAGATCCCTAAAGCACCAAAGAAACAAAACGGACAATCAGAATAAAAGTAAAGAATGAGTCCCTTTTCAAATTGGATGTCAATCATAGAATCAAATAAGTTAAGTTGTGGTTTTAGAGCATAAGCAAAAAAAACTCACAAAACACCAGAAAGAAAACCATGGAAACAAAAACCCAAGAAATTTGTAGATCTCATCTTAGATGTAATGAGTGTTGGGGTTATACAAACCTGTTACGATACAGATCTAATAAATAAAAACAGATCAGACAAGACGTGCGGGGTTGAGAGAAGCTATTATTGTCTCTCCATCTTTATTCTCTCCAAGTTTACAAAGGGTATCGAAGTCATTTGGGGTTAGAACATAATCGACACTACATTAGAAATGTAACAGTGTGTAAATCAAGCTTGCCTTCAAATCTGCCTGTCTCAGAGAATAATGAAATAAGCAACATGCCCAGAAATTCAGAAATTTGCTTGCCCTCTCTATTATGCTTTTGTGTCAAAGAATACTTATGATTGACTGTAAGTTTATGCTGAGAGAATGATGTCTCAACTAGCTGTGAAACATGGGTCATTACATAAAATGTAAAATGGAAATTGCAGCCTGTTCATCATAAACAACTGAGGACCACTTTAGGCATTCACAACCCTACTAAAAAATAATAACAAATATTTCTATGAGAAATCAGATGGGTCGGCCCATTGTCCCTTACCATACTACAAAATAGCAGGTGATAATTCAGACACACTGTAAGGTTATGTAGAAACACCCAAGAAACAGGGCAGTGATCAACTACTTCAATAAGGAATCAAGAAAGTGGCAAGGTAGATCAAGAGCAACAATTGTGACAACAAGATACAAGATCTAAAATGGATACATCAAACACTAAACACTCTTTAATAGCTACTTGACATTCAACATAATTGACAGGAATTGAAAGTCTGTCTGGCCCTGATAAACAAAGTAGCCCAGGCGGAAAAGGCACATGACTCTTCCTGAGAATGGCCCCAAGGCATGGAAATCATGTTTATCATTACAAAAGTCCAGACTGTAAGCTTGATGTAGAATCTTTTCTTAAATTTCCAGCAGTAGTCAAATAGGCTCTGCATTAACTCAAACACCTGAAGAACTTTATATACCCAGTACTTTAGAGACTCAAACAGTAAAACAGATGTGAGGCCACTATTGATATGCACTAAGCATGTAATATGTGGAACTCTGGATATAGGAGAAATGGACAAAGATCAAACACATAAAATAATGTAAAAGATAACCATAAGTTCACTCAATACATCAATGCCACTTATTCACAAGGCCATAAGTAGAAGCCCTTTTTCAGCTGAATCAGCTCATAGGGCTTGAGCTTATCTCTTTTCTATAGCATGAAGCAGACAGTGACAGTCTTGATCCATAACTCTCCGAATAGGATGCTAGACTATTGTTGTTTCTTCGATTGACAAACACACCACACTGACCTTTGTTTCCCAGAGAGATAGTCTCAGAAATAGATATCTAGATCTCTGAGGCACCAAATCTAGGGAGACTCTGACCAAACCTGTCTCTCTCCTCTGTGGATTATGTCTTGTTTCCTTCTTGTCTTTAAACCCGAATTCGAAATACTGCTCAGGACTCCCGTCAAATTCCCTGATACTCCTAGACCCACTAGCTTAACGATAAGCTTCTCCGCTCAGCCAGCTCCTATTGGCCCTCTTCCTGCCCTGTGCAAAAGTTGCCAAAATCTCCCTAACCTCTACCCACAATACAACCACTTCTGGTTCTCAGCCAGATTGAACATCTACATGCCAAGAAGACCACAACTATTTCAGAGCACTTTCCAGCCAAAGCTGTACACATTTTCATCCGGGTCAAGAGAAGCAATAGGAATAAATTTTCTTGTGTTCTTAGCAAGAATTGAACCCCAGTCTATCACTGAGCTATAGCATTCACCACTGACTCATTTTTGTTGTTTGAATTTCTATTGTTATAGGATTCTTAGGTCATTTTCATGAAAGATAAGGAAGAAAAAGAGATAGAGAGATGAAACTCTTAATAAATGAAAATATACAGTTATAAAAATCTTTTATCTGTGTTGAAGACTGTGCCATCTCAGACTGAGTCCTTCTATCAATGTACAGGTTTAAGTAAAAACTAGATTGATTTTTCTTGTTCAAGTGAAGTTCATTGCAGAGGATTCTGGAAGACATCCATGTTATCACTGGATAATTTAGTGAAGATTGATATTTTGTTCCATTATTTTAGAGTGCTTGGAAAAAATGAATGTTGGTGTTCACATCTTATAAAAGTTTTAAGGCTGTTTCGATCAGTTTGATATGTTTAGAATTGTGTTTCTTTCTTTCTTTTTTAAAATAAACTGTTGTGACTTTTATTAACACCATATCTATTTGATTTTTGAAGACCATCGATGCCTTGCAATAAATAATCAATGACAATATTGCAGTTTATGGTGTCTGCTATCTCAACTCATCCCTCGAAGAAGCTTTCATGCATTGTTTAAACATTTGTCACCTTGGTTTAAATAAGTCTTTTCCTTTTTTTATAAAATTATTTGAATTAATAAAAAAGTACCTCCCTAATTTTCATCATGTCTAAATTTTATTTTACTTTTTCAGCAGTACATGTGTAGATAATAAATAATATTGTTATATTTTTCATTGTTTATAATCTTTACCAATTAAACAAAAGTAGTTGGACAAATGTAATAGTTGCTTTTAGTTCTCTGCTACTTGTTTGTTAAACTTTTTCATGTCACTTTCAAATAGATCTAATTTGTTTTGAATTCAAGTACTAAATATGTTTATGTACATTTTAAACAAATAAATCTTTTCCAAAGGTGCCCACACTATCCCCAAAGGTACAGATCTACTTATCGTTACTACAGCTGTGCACCGTAATTCTGATATATACCCTGAACCAGAGGCTTTTAAACCAGAGCGATTTTTCCTTGAAAACTGCAAGAATAGACACCCATATGCCTATGTTCCTTTCTCTGCTGGTTCAAGAAACTGCATTGGTAAGAGAATGTAAAATTAAATGTAGGTGTTATAATTAATCTTCCTTTATTCTTTTTATAAAACTGCTTCTTCTGAATTGCCAGCAAATTTATTTAACTGCCATTTGTTGATGAGGAAGACCATATTTGAATGTACTCATTTGCAGAAACATTCAATGATATATTAACCAAATAAAAGACAGTTGAAAATTATTTAATTACTTGAATGAGGACAGGAGAAGAAGATTTGACGTTCTGAGCACTTAATTTTAGCGAGTACCAAAAATGAGTAGCAAATTGCAACTGAAAAAATAGAAAGACTGTTATCATTTTGATAAGTAAGAAAGAAGAACAGTTTCAATTAAATAGGAAAGATGAAAAGAGGTGTGTTGCAGTAGGAAAAAAAGATAAACAGGAAAATATATTTCATGATGCTACTCAATGGATTTAAGGATGTTGTGCATGATGATAAATGAATACTTTATGTGGCATGCTTCAAGCGAGGAGGTAGGGTCATGATAAGAGGAGAGATAGAAAGCCTGTTGGCAAGAGATTGCTGATGATGATACTTCTTGGCAAAAGGAAGAGACAAAGACTAAAGATGGATGTCTGGATGAAATTTAGGAAGATTGGTAGCTTGATGACAGAATAACATGTTTTACAACACTAGTTGGATAGTCAAAAAATCCACTATGGCAATGCATTACTGGATCAGATAAAAGAAGAACACTTTTGGCCTTTTTTTTCTTTATTCTTAAATTTTTATAGTAATACAGTCAGTGCAGCTTTTGCGCCATGGCATCAGTTTCATGGTGTTATCATGATGTTAACCGTTGTGTGATACTATCTGTTTGGCAAGGTCAACCACCATGGCAAGACTTTTTTGTTTTAATTATTGTATGTGATTAGGTATAACAAGTCCTTGATCATGGAAGAAACAAACGTGAGGCATGTTGAATACTCTACAGGCCTTTTAGTTCAGTGCAGTCCCTTTTATTTGGAAGGTTAGCAATTATCATCCAGTCATTGGTACATCCAAAAAGCTGGTCTAGTTTAGATCTACTTCACAAAATTTTGAAAAAAATTCTTCTCATCTTTTCAAATGGATGCTAAGGAAAAATCCCCATCTAGTGACTTTTGTACGCAGGAAAAATTCTGTTACATCTGTTAAGTGTTCCATGAACTGAAAGGTGATGCTGTCGACCGTGACGTTAAGTGGCAGCGACTTTATTTCAGGTGACAATTAGAACTTCAAAACAAAACAAACAAAAATTAAGCACACATATATGCACTGCTGTGATATTTTCTTCATGATTTTCTCTTTTGAATTTCACATCCATTCATGGACATTATCATCGCAACTGCCAGATCTTAGACTTAGGATCATGATTTTTCTGTCACCTTTCTATTTGATTGTTTTCCACCAGGTCAAAAGTTTGCTCTTTTAGAGGAGAAAACGGTACTGTCCCACATATTCCGTAATTTCTCTGTGAAGTCAATGCAAGACAGACCAGAGTTGAGACCAGTAGGAGATCTTATTCTTCGTCCAGAGAAAGGCATCATTGTTGAAATGACTCCTAGATCATGTGCTAAATGAATACAAAAGAAGTACATATTCCTATGATGACAGGTCTGAGAGATGTTTTCAAATAGGGAATGTGTTTAAGTTCTTGACAAGTGCATGTAATTTATCTTATATTACAAATATAAAATTGTTGTCTTGCTCTTAACCATCTTTACTTTTATTTTTTTTACCCCCATCTTGCTTTCATCTACAATAAACCTTATATTTAGGTCAGTGTTTACAGTTGTCTTCACCTATAAATTCCACTACCTAACATCCCAGTCCATCTGTCATCCCACTTTTTCAGGTTTTGCCATTCTTTTTTTGTTTTGTTGTTGTTTTTTGTTTTGTTGTTTTTGGGTTGTTTTTTTTAACAGAAAGCTGATTTCTTTTAAAGAAAAAAACAAAGGAGAATAATAGAATTTGCCATACCATCATTGTAATAATTATAGGATGATGCATGGCTGCTACTAACTTTAATTTTGTACCTGTGAACAATAGGAACGTTCCTGGCTCTCTCACATGTCATCTCAGTTTTCTTATGTTCAGAGCAAAGGCATGAGTCAGAAAATTCACTGTAGCTGACTGACAGAGGTTGGATAATGGGTCTAGTTGACAATTTTATTCCTGCACAGATTGTCTGCTTGAATGAAAAAAAGAAGAAGAACAACTTAAACGATCAGAAGAATGATTGACAGGTTTGACCTAGAATATATTGTCAGTTTTCCATACTGAAGGTCCATTCATAGTTCTGCATTCTTTTACTGGTGAAGAATGATTTTGAAATATGTAAATTAGATTGCTCATGACACTTTTTTTTATTATTCTTGCTTAATGATTTAGTCCCCAACCTGAAAATGGATAAAGTCGACCTTGATTAAAGTCCCCACATATGGACAACTTAAAACTTGTTTTAATTTGGCGGGAGCACTAACCAAGCCAAGCAAAGCCAAGCCAAGATCACACTTTGATTCTTGATAATGGCTAGTTGAATGTAAAAATTGGATTTTTTTTTTCAGCTTCCTAAACCTGTGGTTGTGGGAGGAAAGATTTAAATGCATAGTTCTAACAGGGACAAAAAATAAACTGAGAGCCCCTGAGAAAATTGTACTGTCAAGTCCACTTAAATTAAACTTGCTTAAGATCTGAGGTTTCTGAGCTTTTATTTAGCAGTAAATCCAATAAATGTGCTCAAAGTTCTTAATAAATGTTCCACAACAGGCCTTTTCCAACCAGATACCTTCTCAACTCCATGACAATGTGGAGTATACAAACATGCAGCCATTTTACAGGCACACTGGAACTCAACAGCACCAGAGTGGCGTGAGGAAAATGGGAGAAAATAGTCTTTCCCAAAGACTAAACAGCATCATGGTGCGACCCGTTTCAAACTAGTCATAACCTCGCGGTTACAAGTTGAACATCTTGATCCCACAGCCACATTGCCACAATATAAATTTTGTCCCTATATACTACTACTTATAAAATTCCGGTTTTAAACACAAATCATTCTCGGTCCACATTATGTAAACTTTTCTTTGCCGCCATTGTAGCATCTCTGGGTAGGTGGATTTTGCACGTCCATGAGACCAGTTCTTCCTGGGATTTTCCCTTTTCACCAATCCCTTTTCCCTCTCCTCTTCCTGTGTGGGAAGGGAAGGTTGCAAAACCTCACTAGATCTGAATCTCGACTCATTAGATCCAGCTCTAGGTCACAGGAATTTTATGCAGCCCTAATTTGGAATGAAATAGCCGTTTCTCTTTGAAGTGGTTAAAATAAACCTTGCTTTAAAAAAACTCCTTGCTCGGTCTGAAGGAATTTATCACCTTAAATTGACCCCATTGTATGCGAAGTACCCTTCACAACTGAAAATCCTAGAAAGAGTAAGTTGAAAAGGTCTGCCTTGATATAATTAATACTTGTCCTGTCTTCCATAAATTTCTTCTATCACAACTCTTCAAGCCTATTGCCCCATTGTATCTGGAAGGGTATTTGTCATCAAAGGCAAGAGCCTTGTAAAGCAGATGACCCACTGTGGTGATCCCTAATTGGAATAAACCGAAAGTCCAGAAAGTAATCAAAAGAAAACTTGTTGTACAATTGTTATTATTTATGCTTCTGAATTGTTATATTATCTCCTCAGGATCATGTAATCTTATCTGATGAATGTTGAAGTTGGCCTGCTTAACGTATTACCTTAGTTCATAATTCTTAAATGGAAAGATCTAGTCAAAATGTTGAAACTGTCATTTGATAATGGAAACACATCACAGATTTGCTCCCTGATGTTTTAAATGTTTATAAAGCATTAATTGATAGGTTATTATTATTATCAAACCAACTAAAATACAAAGCCACAGCCTTATTGTCTCATTCTTTATCAAATGAAATATATATATATACGTATTATCAAATGAATGATTGGATTCATTGATGAAAATGGCATCCAATTTATTTGCTTGGTGGCATTAATTGTTGTTTTGATTTAAACTCCCCGACAAATATGTTGGGATTTTGAGAAAGAGAAATACATAAAGGATGGTAGAAC
>JAOWAY010173281.1:0-16707 GCA_028565895.1 Goniobranchus geometricus | reverse complement strand
ATATATGTATGTATATGTATATATTTATTCATTTATTTATTTATGCATATATGCATGTATGTATGCATGTATGTCTATTCAAAACGTCCTCTTTTGCCATTAGCATTGTTCCGTCCTTTGACTTGATTCACCCAGGATTGAGACGTTTGATTGTTTTACCACTCAGATCATTTGTTCAAGAGTGCACTAATTTACTGTCCACATTTTCCTTTTGCTCTTTAATACCAAAATCATCCATGCTCCTTTTGCCTCATCACAATTTATCTTGATCTCTTCTACACTTTTGGACTAACGTCTTTCTTACATCAACTCTCGTATGTCTTTTGTTCATCCATTTCTTATGACATTTTACGTCTTTTCTATGACTTCATGAAGTGACTTTTTCATTTCTGACCAAAGTCCTTCTACTTCTAAAATGTTGTCTAGAGTCTCACATTTGTTTTGCTTAGCCACTGTGATTTCATCTTTTAATCTTTCAGAAAACTTAGTAGGTCCACTTGAAATGTGGGATTGATTTTTGACCTTTTTATTCTTTTAAGTTGTATCTAAAATTCATGCATGGCTGAATAGGGTATGAATGACAGTCAGCTCCCAGCAATGATTTTGATGTTTTAAAAAACTGATTGTAATGTTTCTGTATGATAATATTAATCTATTTTGTTTCTAACTTTGTCACCTGGGCTCTTCCATGTCTACTGAAGTCTAGGGTAACTTTGATACAAAGTGTCTGTGATAGTGATTTCATTTGTTTGGCACCATTCAATTAGCTTATTCCGACGTTCATTCACTGTTCCTATACCAGACAGTCCAACATCATCTTCCCTTTCATTTCCAGCTATGGAATTGAAGTACCCCATTGTTATCAGGATGTCTTGAGATTTCAGATAACGTTATGCTCTTTCCATTTCTTGACTAAATCTTTCCTTTTCTTTATCTTCACGTACAGTTGTTGGTGGATACACTTGAATAATCCCTAGATAAAATGGTTTGCTTAGAAGTTTGGCTGCAAATGCTCTGTTTGAAATTGGACACCAGCTCTTCAGACTTTTTCCTGTTGTTTCGTCAAATAAAATGCCAATACCACTTTCCTGTTTATCTCCTCCTGAAGAGATTAGAGTTTTATTGCCTACTTTAATACAACTGACCCGTTTCTATCTTACTTCAGCAAGCCATGTAAAGTTTCATTCCTTCTATTTCCTGAATAACATTATCTAGTTTTCCTTTTTGATATAGTGTTCTTACGTCCCATGTAGCTATTTTTGGTGGTTGGTTTTTTGGTATTAATTCTGCGAGCAGATGCGTGGACACGACCTGGAGCCACCTGCTTCACATGGCTCTCCACGCCCAACGCGTGATTTGGATCTGATTCACAAATCCCCTTTACGTTAGTTAACTGAAAACATTTCTGAGCTTTGATTCGCGTTTCTTCTTGGGAGCTTACAGCAGTGGTTTCCCCTTCCCTACTACCAGTTTGTGCACGGGCTGTCCGTTGGCCTCAGTTTTACAACTAACCTACAATGCAGTGGGAAGTCTGTGCACAGGCGTTGTCCTAATTGTGATGCCGTCATTGACAGGTCTTTTTTTATCCTAATGGGTTGCATTACCCTCCTCTTAAAGGTAAGTAAATTGATGGTGTTACCGGTTTAGTCACCAATTGTCCTAAAGATGCAGTGTAACGTCATTCGTAGGACAAATGTATCAGACGCGTTAGGAAATTTCGTTTCAGGTAGAGAATGTTTTTTCTTGTTTTATATAAATCTACCCTGCAATCGAAGGAGTGGGGTTATTTTAATTTTTTATTCATTCTATTTTGGAGCATCAACAGCTTATGGAAAAGAAAATTGTAGATTGCTTTTGGAAAACATGACAATAATAATTATCGATCGCGAAAACCCCTAATCTGAGCCTCTTAACAGATCACTGAAAAAAAAACCGCATGCTGCTTCTTAATTTAATTCTATTTATCCACACGACCATGAAAACATGAAAATCCGCTCTTTATTTCCTGCTTACGCCTTCAGAAACGGAAAATCGTGCAAGATCTTTCATAATCTGTCAAAGACATCCTCCTTACAGGAAATGAATGGGTTTGTGCCTGTGATTCACAGTGCACAGTTTATAGCGACTGTTGCTGGGACTTCACTATCTTTTGTCCACGAGAGAAAGTGGATGGACAAGTTACATATGGCTATCTACAAGGTTTAACATCTACCTGCCAACAGAGCTACCGCCTCCTCACTGGGTGTGCCTTCGAATCCGGTGAGTAAGCGTAGGACGGGACTTCGTCTTCCATGAATTTTCGTTATGCAATAGAGGTTACAATAATTACATTATCTAGTAGTTTGAACATGATATATTTTTGGGGCGTCGATGGGTCAGTGGTTGACACACTTGCCACCAATTGAGAATCAAGGGGGTGGTAAAACATCAGACTCTTTAAAATCCCCTTACCAATAGCAAACGACCTAACAAGGACTGGGTTGGAACCCCTGCAGGTCTAATTAGACTTCGATATTATATGATCCGGCCAAGTGTCGGGGTATAAAATATGGAAAACTGAGTGGCTTACTGGCGGAAGATCTGGTCCAAGTGAAAGTCATTTTGCTGGGAATAGGAAAAATTGGTATACCCCTAGCAATCATTTCGGTGCAAGCTCCGGGCTCATGCTATCGTTCTGCCAACTTGGGCGAAACGGTGTGAAGTTCCGGGATTCGCTATCGCGCTGCCAAGGGCTCTAGCGGCCCGCAGCGTGAATGCTATTTTAAGATAAGATAAGAAGATGTTCCTCTATTGTGTGGCAAGGTTTTCAGATGATGAGCGTCACGAATCTCGATCTTCATTAATCGAAAACTTAACTGTGACGCTGTTTGACTTTCTCTTCCAATCGATCTCTAATGCTCTCAGATAGGATAGTGGTTTAACTCTTCATCTGCATTAATGGGCAATGTATAACGTAACTGAGATGCTGTTTTTTGACTTTCTCATAGGATCCAGCTGTAAGAAGTTGGTCCGATCTTCATCCTCATTAATCAATAAGATACTGTTTTGTTGTCTGTTTATATCATGCAGTACGGCTATCGGGTAGATGACTGCTTCGAATCCTCATTTGCATTACTTGATAACGTAAAACTTGATTGTTTTGCTGCTTGATTATCTGATCCCAACAAGCTGTAAGGCTATCAACATATAAGTTAAACCACGCCAATCCATATATAATTATAATGCATAACTTAAATTCTCTTCTTACAGTACATTATAATGTCCCTAAATAAGGGGGGAAAACGAATGCATGGTCATTTCCAAGAAACCCACAAACCGGAAATGCAATCTAGTTAGGAAAGGTCAACAAATTAACCAAGTTGCAAAATTCAATTACCTTAATTACATAATAACATCAGACGGTAGATGATTAAGTGAAATAAGATAAAGAAAAGCCATGGCAAAAGATACATTCCAAAAAATGAAACCAACACTGACAAATAGAAACTTAGATTTGAACACCAAAGTCAGGTAATGAAAACATTTGTGGTCGGTACTCCTATATGGGTGCGAATGTTGGACAATAAACAAAGAAACAGAATTGGAACTACAAGCACTAGAGATGTGGTTGATCAGAAGAATGATGAGAATATCATGGACAGAGAAAAGATCTAAGGAATCATTAATGGAAGATGCAAATCTTCAGAGATCATTAATCAACACTATAAGACAGAGGCAATAACAATTTTTAGAACACATTTGCCGCCACAAAGGCTTAGAGCATCTAGCCAAAAAGGAAAGGTCGAAGGCAAGCGCAGTAGAGGAAAACAAAGATTAACGTTTATTGAAAGTCTTATGTCGTGGGCAATGCCGAATGGTTACAACAACAGCCGTATAAGGTAAGCTGAGGACAGGAATTGGTGGAGGACAATGATCGCCAATGTCTGTTCCAGACAAGGTACCTAAAGAAGAAGAATGCCCCTTTAATAGCTAGACTGCATTGTCGTACCTTTTCCTTTGCTAACACATGAGTATACACAAACTACAAACACTTACACACAAAAACTCACACACACAAACACGCAAATCTACTTACCGAATTCAAGGTTCTCGTAAGTTCAACTTAATTGTTTGACCATGCCGCTAATTCCCTTTTTGTCGAAAGTCCACGACTAAAAACGACCCATCTTCTTCTTTCTTGTGGTCTTGAAGCCACCCCCAGTGTTTTATCGCATCTTGCACCGATTCTGTCCATCTTTTTGTGCACCACTCGGAACACTTTAATTGCAAGATTGATAAAAAGGCAGCAAATCGGAACTTGTTAATACAAACAGGTCATGTGCTCAAATCATTCATTATTGTGAATGCTGCCAAAACGATTATTTTCAAATTGTACCCTGTCTCATACTCAGTTTCAAACGCGTTCTCTCTACCTGAACCTGAGGATGAGATACTCTACCGAGCAAAAACAGTTTCCTCCTCGAGCATTTCTTTCGGGCTGATGAAGACATTGATGATGTTGGGGGCCTTTTTCTCTGGCTTTCAATCACCGTCACGGTCTACTGTCTTTGAGCTGAATCATCGTCAATATCATCATCATCATCATCATCATCATCATCATCATCATCATCATCATCATCATCATCATCAAGTACCCGGTCTGAGCCAGACATTGGCGACCATGACACGCCATTCACTTCTCTGTTCAGACAATCTCAGGAAGTTCATGCTATTATTTGTCTGCTTTTTCTTTGTCAACCAGTGATTTAAGCTCTCTAAATAATAATATGTCACTCTCTGCCTGCCCCTCCTTCTTGTCCCCTCAATTTTTCCAGTCAGGGCTAAGTTCCTTATGTCGATTCACGTGACCTAAAAACTTCAATTGTCTTTGTCTGATTGTTTTTAACAATATTTCTACGCCTGCTTCTTCCAATACTGCATTGTTTGTTTTGTTCTCTTTTCATGATTCTTAGCATCCTTCTCAGAAACTACATTTCCGCTGCTTCCAGCCTTTTCCAACTGTCTGTTGAAATATTCCAGCATTAACAACAGTATAACAGGACTGACCAGATATAAATCTGTGATACTCTTACTTTGATCACCATTAAGAATTCCTATTTCTCATTCTTTCAATTGGCAATTCTCTTTTATTTCTGTGTCACATTTACCATCCGATGTGATGATGTAACCATCGGGACTTGCTTTATTTTCTCTCCTTTGCTTGTAAGATTACAAATGGGATTTATCAACTTTTTGGAGACTACCATGCACTCTGTCTTTTTTACATTTAAAACTAATCCTTAATATTCACTTTCCAAGAGTATGATATCTAAGAACTTTTAGCTATAAGAGCTGTATCATCTGCATACCTTTTATTGTTTGTTTTCTCCATTAACTTTGAGAGCTAAACAATCCTCTAAATTTCTTAGAATCATTTCACTATATACTTTAAGGAGATCTGGTGACATAACACAACCTTGTCTAACTCTGCGCTTGATCTTCCTTGATTCACTTAAATCTCCATCAATCCCTACCTCTTATCGAAAGTCTAAATAAACCGTACTGATAAATATGAAAGAAATGTACGTACTTTACGGATGCGAAAAGTTCTGGAATCAGAAAAGATATGAAGGATTTACATCCCTGGTAACTGTCACTTGATACTATTACTGAAATTGGCAAATGTTGCGGATGATCAATAGAACACATTGAAGGCTCTATGCATTGAAACTTTGACAACCTAAGGTATATGCAAAAATATACAAATAAAAGCCTTTTGTTCTGAGCTTAGATTAACAAAACATAAATAATGTAATGAAAGAGACTTACTAATGGTGTCAGCATCAGCAATATTAAAAAATATCATATCATGAATTTCATCTCACAGAATACCACACATACCTAACTACTAAACTGAGAGTGCAAACAAAACATCAAGCCTCAAGCTTCGCAGATCAATGACAGAGACAACAGGACAAAACTAATGTGGTGTCAAGGACACAATTCACTATGAATCAAGAATACATGTGAAAATAATTTTACTTAATCAAATCAACAGTATTGTGCTGTTGGGAAAAAAGTTGAAAGCAATACAAAACTCAAATCTTTTATATTAAGCATGTTTACTGTACAATGAACGCGAGATCAGGTTATTAAGGGGAAGTAAAATTAATCAGTTGTCTTATGGAAAAAGATGCTTACAATATGCAAGCATTTTAAATATTTCACTTTACATTTTCTGAATGCAATGAATTTACCACAGCTGTTTATGCTGGATAAAATGTATATATATGTGTTGGAAATGAAAGTCTTTTTTCAACAAATCTACATTATGTTACCAATTTTAAAAAAACATGTACCCCCAACGTATGATCGGGTCATACAAACGCAAATATGGGCTGAAGAAATGGTGCCTGAGGAAATCTGGTACCGAAACTTTGAAGATTGAAATCAACTAGTCCAATAGGAAAGGGAAGACAATGCTCTGAGGTAAGCAAGGTAATAATGAATAATAGTGATATGATTTGTTTTATTCGATACTGCTCTACAAAATGGCAATTAAGTAGTTGAAGAAGAAGAAGAAGAAGAAGAAGAAGAAGAAGAAGAAGAAGAAGAAGAAGAAGAAGACTTTACTTATAAAAAGTTTTCTGTTATGATGCTCTTAAATCACTTATTTTAAAAAGAGAAGAAAAAATAGCACAAAGGAGATTAGTGCGGTTCTTTGGCTCAATTAAAATTTTGCCTCAGCACTCATATATTCAAAAACCTGTCTAACATTTATGCAATAATATTTGATGCACTGATGGAATGCTAACCTTGTACCTTTTATGCAAATCCACATGTGTTTTGACTTATCAAGTAAAATAAACATTTTTAACATTTGTTTTGTGCAAATTTCCTTTTTGCATGGACCAAATTAGTCCCTAGCACAGGGTTGCCAGATTGGATATTTACGCTCTTTGGTCATACGTTTTATCATAATTTGATTGGACTTTTTTTTTTAGTCTTGTGCTTATAACAAAAAAATTCTAGGCTACCATCAAGGAGTGCTTCAAGATGAATTTGTGGCAAATCGTCCATACAATGCACATCTACATTAAGATATTAGGATCTGCATCTATACTTAATTCTAGAAATAATAATGTAGCTCTAAGCCCTGGCTCTACATGTAGATTAGATTCTAGATCAACCATCACTTCTCCTTAACAAATATATATAGCCAATACCCAAATTAGATAGAGCTACAGAATCAGTTTCAAATCATGAATGTGAAACTAGATGTTAATCCCAGATCTATTCCTCCCAACCCACCATACAATGCCAGCTTAATAATCTTGAATCAATGCTGTCAATACCCACAGTGTTGCTAGATTTAAGAGACATTCCTAAGGAAAGACCAAGTAAATTTATGGACAAGAACCAGTGTTCTTTTGCCACTTTTGCTGACCAAATTCAGTTATTAAAACACAATTTAAAAAGATTAATAAGGAAGCAACATTCTTTCCTGCAAAACTACGGGTATACATTTTTTAAAAATCATGCCCCTGATCTATCCACTTCAAACAAAAGCCTAACAATGGATGTCTCAGCTTATTTCAAGAGAAACAAGAATCTAATGTTCTCTTTTTGTTTTAACCTGGTCTGAAGTTGTCACAATGGGCAGAAAATCTACTTTTTCACAACCTTTACAAGAATTACGAGGTAAGTTAAAGCCTTGGAACTTGCTTACCAAGCCCAAGATCAAATCAGAGGCAAGTTGCCTATCGGCTGGAATGTCAAATGTCAGAGAAGAAAAAAAAAAATTTAAAAAGAAGTACAAGAAGGAAAGTTTGCACGCCTTAACCCATAGAAATGCACAGGTTGAAAGTCAAGCAATAAAAAAACTATCATATATTACGTGAAAGAAACCTTGTTACTAGCAACTCACTCTCACAGAAAGAGTAATCTGAAAAGCAAATGGAGAGGATAAAAAGAAAAAAGAGGTTTGTGACAAATCTCAGAACTGTTAAACTGTTATATTATTATTATTATTATGACATGATATACAATTGATAGCCTGGAGCCACAAAATGTTGGCAAGACAGCCAAGATACAGCTCTGCTTGCTTTGAGACATTGGCTTTCAACAATGCTCAGGAAAAATGGTAAGAAGAAGGGTTGAATAAAAAGGCAATGAGAAGAAATACAATTATTGAAGCAAGTAAAAAGCAGTTTTAGGACACGCCCAAGATAAAAATAAGACCTGCAAGTACTGTTAATAAAGGTGATAAATGTATATCTCTGGAGTGCAGATCTTTTTATTTTTTCTTTAACCAACTTTTAAACTACATGAAGAATATAAGTCCTGATTCTAATCTGTCCAAGGAACAGAGACCTGCTAATGTATACATGTTGAAACATAGTAACACTTCTAATACTAAGATATGGAATTGAGAAATGACATTCTACAGCTTCAGTAAGAAGTAAGTATAGAATGATTAAGGAAGTCTGGTCAGATGTGGAGACTAAATCTTTCAATCATAATCTTATTGTGCAGTTAAGTAGCTTTAAGGTCGTTATTAAAGAGTAGCCAGGTAGACTCTAGCTCTCTAGAAATAATATGTAATAGTATAACTTAAGATTTCAGTGCCTGAAGCTCTACAATATTCTTTACCAACTAAGTTAATAAAATTAAATTTAAAGATACAGATCAAAAAGCAATGCTCAAGGTATATGGACCTTTTCATTGAATTGAAATGGAATTGTAAAACTCCTACTAAAGCTTGTATACTGCTTTACCTTTCACTGAAAACTGCTTTTTCTGTTCAAGTTTTGCCCAATCCCAAGCAGACAGTTAAAAAATAAAATAATGAATTTATATTATACGAAAGCTGAGAGATATGAAAATGAATAAAGACACTGGGTTACTATCCTATTGTTCCTTCAAGACTACCATTTATACAAGAGAGAGAGAGAGAGAAAGAGAGAGAGGCGGGGAGGGGGGTATTTAAAAACAAAATACAAACACTGTGGAAGCATCAAAAGTGTGGTGTCAGACACACAGACAGAGAGAGATAGACTAGGCAAGATCTCAGCCTCAAGCCAAGTCACCTGACTTCATAAATATAAAATTATCAACAAGGGGTCCAAATTTCTGAAAAGTTGATACCAAAGGTAAGACAAAAACTTTCAGAAAAGTGTTACATTTACAGAGCAAAGCAATGCTTTACACAATAATGCTGGCAGTAGTAGAACTAGCAAGAACACTAAATTTGTTTTCCCATCATATTTCGTCTCTTATGCTCCAAATCAAAGAGTTGACACCGTACTGAATGTTTCTACAAGTATTCTTTAAAAAAGTGAAATCATTATCCCCACAGAAGATTCTTTGACTCATATAAAATATCTCACATCTGCATTTGTTATAGTGAACCTTACTCAGTGGTATGTTATGAAATCAAACCCAAAATTCTTTTCTTAGAGTATTTATATAAAAAAAAAAAAAAGAAAGATGAACCAGGTAACATAGCCGCCATCCTTTTGAACTCTTACCTTATCTAATATCCCTTTAGATAGGTCCCCAATGAAAACCTCTGTTACTAAATATTTCAGAGTAGGACTACTAAAATATCGTCATATTTTGGGGGACCTTATATTTTGTGTGAAAACTACAGAGACACTTTATCGGTATGGTCTGTCAAAAACCATGAAGTGATTCTGCAAAAAACATTGTGGTTATACTAGACACATCTTTTAAATGATTATTTGCATACAATAATTGTTTTCAGGCTTGTTGACTTTGAATCGTTACGTTTTTGGCTCTACTGAAAAAAAATAATAAAATGAACTAAAATAACACACATGACCACAACTTATTTACATGCATTAAAAATACCTGCGGCTAATACATGCTTATAAAAATTCTTAGTACATAAATATGTCAGCAAACTTCCTCAAATCAGCCTGTACCATTATATAAGCCTACATGTACAAACATCCCAAACTGAATAATCTCATGTCAGGCATCCAAGTACAATTGTACAAGAATGTAAATGAAGTAAGTACCCTGATGACCATTCAAAATGAACTACCATACTGGCATCAGCATGAGAGACTAACACCACGATTCAATTTTAATCCACCACGATTCAATTTTAATCTTCTTACGCAGGTGACTCTCGACTCTCAATTAGCCTTGCCTTGATCTAGATCTAGCAGTGCAGAGTAACCAGCCTCCCCTGCCCCCTGACATAGTCGTCAACTTTTGTAGGTGCAGTTAAGTTAGACCAGAGCAAAAAAAGTATTTTTTACATGTCTGGCCGTCTATCCCAAAGCCTAGATCCCACTATGATGAAATAAAAATCTGGCTGACCTGCTTGCCACATAGTGCTAGTGTGCCAGTCATAGTCATCAGCACTGAATCAATTACTGTAAAACTAATGATTGCCATCTTCTCTTATTTTGTTGACTTCACTTTAATATTATATATAGCCTTCAATCCTATTTCATGAGATCACATTTGGTTTTCCAAAAACACACAAAATTAATAATGAGATCAAAACAGTTGATTACACATAAATAATGTCACTCAATACCACAATCCCACCATGTGTGCCCTCTAAAGTCGAGAGTCAAAGAGCTAAAGATAGTCAAGCCTCACCCTATGACAGCCTGGGAAGTCAAGGCTTCACTCAAAAGTCAAAATCAAAGTCACAGTCGACCTTTAGAGTTTAACGAAAAACTCCAATCAACATCTAGTGACCAGTCTGCTATGGGAAAGCCTACAACAAACTGGCATGTTGCTTAGGGGTGACAACAATCACTCTTTTTCCTCAATACAGTGGTTGCCTCTTTAAGGTGTCCCGCAGATAACTGACTATCGAACAAATACACGGCACTTGCTCCAAACTTCTGCGCTCGAGAAAAGCAAAGTCCCAAATCATTTACCCACTTTAAATTACATTCATTCTCCATTCATGATCTCAAACAGTTGCTGGCAAAATATTGAATGGAAAAGGACAGACATAAGAAAAAGACGAACGCCCAAAAGTTGCAATGGCCGTGTTTCAGAAAGATACAAAAAGGGGATGTAATTTAGTTGATTACTCCTTTAAAACAATATGGTATTGTAGCAATCACAAATTACTTCATTGATCCTAGGTATATGAAGTTTTGTCAACTGATTTGAAGTCTGCTCCTTTTTTCCAACAAACTAAGATTAATTACAATTAACAAAATTACCTACTACCATTTTAGGACAAGCATAGTAAATTTTCCGCCAATTTACAATTTTACTACCTTGCTGGACACTTTCTCCTACATAACAAAGGCTGGTAAAAAAGAAAAAAAAAAAGATCAAATTAGCGCAAAAATCACTTAATGTGCTCAAAGCACTTCAAAATCATTACCAACTGCCTTTATGTCCTTAAAGCAAAGGGTTCGTCTCATAGCCATAGTATGCTACTTTGGTGAAGTACAATGTCCCTTGGACAAATAGATGTTTGTACATGATAAATGTGCTTCTTTTCTTTCTCTGCTATATTTGTTGTTGCTTTTGCTCAAGTTTTGCTCTTGCTCAAGCTCTTATCAAAATGAAATACAAAAACAGTTCACAATGTCTATGGCTTTACTTAAAAACCGCTAGAGCATATGAATAGTGACAAAAACTGATATCAAGTGAAGTAAATTATGTTATTTGACTGGTCCAGTTGCATTGGTGATTCTAAAATGATTTTAAATAATTAGTTCTAAAAAAAAACTGTAGATTTATGGCCATGGCACAAGACAAGCATACCGGCCTCAACATAGGTGTTGGTGGAACAATATAACAAGAATATAGAAACATGCACACCCAAATCTGGTAATTTGAAAAGAGGCTAGGTTCTTATCTGTGTAGACTTTGACAAAGGGCCAAACAGCACAAGGGAAAGGCAGGCAACTGAAAAGACTGGGACATAATAAGCTGTGTTGGAAAGAGTCATTCACTTAACGAAATTATTCAAACATACATGACTGAGGTTTGATTGGTTTTATACAAGACCAAAGCAACTACTGCACAAAGAGATGGGAAGTGATTTGCAGGAAGAAGTGAAGATGTTTGGTATATGATGGAAGAAATAACCCTACAATTGTCATGTATAACAGATCTCAGAATAAGGCTCTATTTCTAAAGGATGACAGTCACTTAAAGAAACATCAAATATATACATTTGTATGCAAGATAACGGTAATGGAAAATACCCAC
This sequence comes from Goniobranchus geometricus, assembly GCA_028565895.1. Classification (NCBI taxonomy): domain Eukaryota; kingdom Metazoa; phylum Mollusca; class Gastropoda; order Nudibranchia; family Chromodorididae; genus Goniobranchus; species Goniobranchus geometricus. The sequence goes on along the minus strand of JAOWAY010173281.1, from coordinate 4,506 downwards.
ACATGAACAAAACGATAGAGATTTTTTGTCTTTATTTTTGGATCAACAGAACTCACAAGATCATACATTGACCACGCTCGAATAGCATATCATCCATGGTCATAATACTGGTGTTTTTGGAGAGTAAAATATTTTATTTAAAACTATATTTAAAAAACTGTCAGAGGTATTTATTCACTTCGTTTTATGCATTGATTAGGTATATGGAATTTCCCTGAAGTAAAAACTCTAGATAAATATCTGTCTGTAGAACAACATGGGCAAAGAAATTATTTAAACTTTACATCAATGATGGCTTATGCTGTTGTGTGACATATAGCTTACCCTGTTGTTAAAAAAAAATCTCAGGAGGAGGTCCGCAGTTTCAAAGGCAAAAAATTTCTATCACTTGTTAGGACTGAAAAGTGGAACTATTTCTTCCATGACGTCGTTAGTCTTAAGAGGCCAGTTTGCAAAACTTAAAATTAAAGCAATTTCTCTCAAAGCTAATCAACAATGGTGGAGACTCTCTGCCTTTTCATGGCAGTATATGGTTGAAGAAAAGAATTGTCCAACAAAGAAGCGAGATAAGCAAATCCTTTTCCACTTTCAATTGGAAGACATTATAATTATAATCATAGGATACAAAATCATTATTTTTTCTAGTACAATAAAGTGCATGTTCAAATATTGCATTAGCTTTTTGAAAGTCTAGCGAGCTGCTGATATTTTTTGGTACGCCTACAATTTCCAATACATCAATTAGGGAAGCCAAAATTTTGCTGCTGTGCAACAAGGGATCATAACTACATCTGAAACATTTTGCAAATTTTAAGCAGTAAGCAAGTTCGATTAATATAAGCCTTCAATATTAACAAATAAAAGGGACAGAGTTTTTCTAAAAATTCTTTTTTTGTTTTTGTTTGGTTTGTTGCTTTTTTTCTTGAAGAAATTTCCGGCAGGTTACAAAATATTTTTGAGGCGGTGTATGTGTAAATATTTTCACCTATGCAACAAGGAAGCGTATTCAAACAAACTGGAGATCTTTAGTTTAAGTTGAAGCCAGAAATGGTAAATAAATGAAGGAGCACTTTTTTGTAAAGCCCAATAGAAGACAACTAAAAGAGATATAAAGGGCACCCCAATATATTCAATATCCCATTGCTGAAAAAAAAAAAAAAAAGAAAAAAATTTGTTCCAGCATTAATCTCCACATTTCAGATTCAAATTATCTTTCCTCCTATGAGTGAGAAACGTTGAGCACACAAGAAGATAAAGTTTCCTTAAAAATACCTAATATTTTGGGGGTTCCCAAAAGTCAAAATTTTAGATAAAAGTTGAAGAGACAGAAAAGACATCAATCTTTTCAAATTGCAGTAGTTTATTTGAGGCTCCCTTTTAGTGTAAGTACACCAAAAGGGAGCCTCAAATCAATTTTGTTAATTTCAGGACTGCAGCTATGCTACAATTCTTTCACTTTCACAAGATCTTAAACCTATGAAGAGCATTAGTAAAAGTAAAGGAATTGTGGACTTCTAAATATCCTAAGGCTTTCTGAAATACAGAAGACAGTAAAAGGAAAGGCTTTAAGAGCTCCTAGCAAAGAACCCATCTTGGACAGAAAGGGAATGCTTGATCATATTTTGGGTGTTCATAAAAAAAACATTGTAAATAGGTATAAAGAAAGAAAAACAAAGCAATTTCTGCAAAGCCATCACAAATTATCAGTATTGCGAAATCATGGACCAAGTCAAATGAGTTCTGGTTTGTTTTGTTTTTTAAGAATCTCCATTTGTGTGGAATTAGATGGCGGTTACTTCCATATCTATCTCAAGAGATTAACATGAAACTCCCTTTGTTGAAAAATAAAACGCTGGGTATGTAAAAAGAAATGGGTTTCTAAAACATATCTTTCAAAGAGAGGTACTACTCTCCCCTACCATACCTTTCCTTCATTACCAAGTACAGAATGCAAATTGCAAATGGCAAATTATGTTACTGCAGATTTGGTAAGTACTGTCTTCAAGTATCACGGGAGACAAAGTGAGTGTTGTCATCTGGCACAGACAGTGACTCTTACCCTTTAAAAATGAAGAAGGCTGGATAAAGGTTTCTTAGCTCTCTAAAGTTCATGAAAGCAAGCACAGTTGTGCCTCAAAATATAACGGCACGAGGAGGAAAAATTGGGCAGGTAGTGCCGCCCAGGAGACATCGGTGTAAGGAAGAGGGAATGGAGAGGGGCATACCCTCAGAAGGCCCTTATTTCTATAATAACACTCGTAAAAAAAAAACAAAACAAAAAACGTTCAAATCTCTGCAGGACCTTAAACTGAATAGGAGGTAATGTTTTAAACGTGATACAAGAGGACAGAAAATGTATATATCACACTAATATTCATAATATAAATATAATATGTACAATCTTGTGAATGCAATGCCCATTTTCATGCCATTATTGTTAGTTGTAAACATTTGAAAAATAACAGAATAGAAGTTAGATTTTGAAAAGCGATTTTGTAACACTTCATCATAGAAAGAATTAAGTGCAAATATTAAACAAAAAATCCCTTGGAGGGAAGAAAAAAGAGAACTCCAATTTCTATGCCTTACAGTTGTAGCATTATAATAAATAGGACAGCACTTTAAGACAATGAGATCACCCGGACCTATCATTTCATATCATATCCTGTGAATGTATCTGTAATACATGTACATAAAAACAGTGGTCTCGCCTAACACTAACATCCATCCGCCTATCATCCGATTCTACTAGGTGTGGAATTTTTCTTTTTAATTACCCTCTAAAATCCATATTATTTCATCTAACATCCATACTTTTGGAGACTTGTTGAATTATATTCTTTTTCCCCCAGAAAAACAAAATGATCAAAGCCTGTAGCCTGTTTCAGACATGCCAACAAAGGGAACATATGATAACAACCTTGTCAGCTATAACAAAAAACACTGTCTCACACCTCCAACCATCCATACAAACAACAGGTAAGTGATGGCACTCATCGAGACTCCCCTATCCACTGATAAGCATGGCTCATTTTCGACATTAAGCTGATAATTATGCCAATCATCTGACCAATGATTAATTAGCCTTTATAAATTAACAAGAGCAAAAAAATGGTATAACCTTGTCTAAACAAAAGAAAGCATTCATCACTGTCTAACAACTCAGTCATATGAGAACGTATAGACCGCACAACGATGACCCCCATCCACTGCATATTGAATGGTGAACCATTGCTTGTTCAGTTCATTGTGCATCGATCATGATCAAATTTTGTTGGCACGTACAATAATTGACAGGAAAGCCAAACTGCAGTTAATCCGCTCACAGCTCATAATGACATTGGCCATGACTTTTCTTAAGAATTATGCATTGTCATTGAGCTACATTAAAACGTCAGGTAAATAGGCCCAATTCCATTTGTGTTCCAAGTGATTCATCTCTATCAATTGTCCTCCGCCCTCTGCCTTACATGCACATCTGACACATTTTTCTCAGTCTGACCCGGATGTTTATGTTAGACAGGGACCACTGTATGTATAGAAGGAAGAGGGAGAGAGGACAGACAAACAGACAGTGGTTTGTTTCCCAAATAATCTACATGTGAACTGGCAAATGCACTGATTACAGCACATCCAATGCACTTTTGTGTAGTACCTTCCTTTTTTTTTTTAATAAACAAAATATTACCTATCCATAAAATGTAGTTCTTTTCGAGCTTCAATGGCACATAAATAATATGAATAAGCAATTACAATATCTTGCCATGCCTATATCTAACCTTAGCTCTACTGTGCTTCTATCATAATTTTAAATTATTTTTGTGGGTTTAATGCAACTTTTTAACATAATCGGTTATATCAGTGACAGTGTTATTTTGACATGTTTGCACTGCCACATATAAGCCATAAGGATAGCACAACTGGAAAGACTCACCAAATCACAGTAAACTGACATCAGCAGGTCAGCCGGTGATAGAACTTTTCACACAATGATGAGCACCAGGTAAGACATTTCCAAAATTGTCAATTGTAAAATCCTTAGAAATGACTCAGCTTGGGTTTGAACCCGGGGCCTACCATTAGGCCGTTTTTTGACCAATGCTTCTATCATCACCATGTAAATCCATGATTTTGGACTGAAAACACTGAAAGTTCTCCATCATCAGACAGGGCTTTCAATAATACAGGTCTTGTAAAGTAAAGAATTGGTTTGCAGTCACATATCCATTTTAGTATACAAAGATGTATGTTCCTAAAAATTCATAAATAACAAGTGGTCGGATGCAGCATTCTGCAGCATCATTACCCAGGTTATTTGGCTGGCTATCCTGGCATTTTTCACTATCAATAAACATTTGGAAACAAAAGATATAAAGTCCATGATATGTGTGGTGTATCAACCCACTTTTTCAAAGGCATTTCTGCTTTACAATTGCAACTGCATTAGTCTATTAAACTTCAATGGGATTAATTACTCCATCTACAAACCAACACTATTTACCCATA
>JAOWAY010173170.1:0-10387 GCA_028565895.1 Goniobranchus geometricus | reverse complement strand
CTCTCTCTCTCTCTCTCTCTCTCTCTCTCTCTCTCTCTCTCTCTCTCTCTCTCTCTCTCTCTCTAACTATCTATCTCCCCCTCTCTCTCTACCTCTTTATCAGTATTTATCCTTTTGGACGTAGTGTCCCCAATGAACTTCCGGTACTCTTCCTAAGCAGCTACAATTTTCCCTGTCTCTGTCATTCTTTCTTGTCTCCAACCATTTTGTTTTATCTTCTTCTCGTCGTTTTTCTGGTCTTCTTCCCCCTGTTCTCTCCTCTGACTTTTGCCCCATATTACGCTTCCATTTCACTGATAGTTGTTCACCATGGCAAAGTATTTCAATTTCAGTGGCTCGATTTGATATAATTTCCAGCCTTACTTTAGTTGAAGGGAATTCGCTGCAGAGAAAACATCCTTTTTAACTCAGAAAACGGGGAGAATGAGAAAAAAAGGGGCGGATGACATTATTAGCAATATCGCTGTGATCCGTTGGGCGCTTTTATTATGAAGCCCCTTTTCATATCATTATATTATCTGATCAGTCATGAAACTGACAATACCTTTTTGCTTGTGAAAAGGAAATTATGTGCAATGGGTCAACGCTCGATTCAGGCCTGAATAACAATAATAGGTCTCCGAACACTTGCAAGGAAGGCTCATTGTTCTTGTTTAAACATGAGATATAATTGTGGCATAGAAACTATGACTCCAATAAAAGGCTTCTGGTTTGGTTAGTGATTAATGGATGTACTTTGGAAGCCATGATTCGTTTAAAGTAAAAAATAGAATTGTAAATTTGATAACGCACTTCAAGCCTCCAGTGATTAGGAAGGGCTTTGTTTTCTTTGACCTAAGTGTTCTCTTTGGACTGCTTACAGGATTACCTGTAAGCTATATAAGAAGACTCCCCTTTAGACACGCCATGCCACCAACGCTCTTTCTACGATATTTGGATTTAAAGCTTCACTTTCAGAAATATTATAGTTCGCTGCGTATATACATACATAAAAACATCAGTTTGTCGGCCATATGAAAGGCTTGAAACAATCGAAAGCAACAAGTTTTGGAAGCAAAAGTTGAAGGGAAGAGAGGGAGGGGCAGAGCAGCAAGAAGATTGGTACAGGATAAATAAGAATGGTTTGGAACAACAATGACATAATCCCAGGTCACCATACTGCCCCGACTTGAATCCTGCAGGTCATTTTCTCTGTAGGTATTTGAAAGAAAGAGTGTATACAAATACTAAGAGGAGAAGTGAAGAGAAATTAGGAGAACTCCCACAGAAATGCTGACAAGAGTTGTGGATAACTTCAACGTTCGTCTTGCACCCGTTATTCAACTACGCAGAGCATGGATTGAGCACATAATTAACTATTGACTCAGAAACCCTGAAAATGAACAGATCTTGCTTACACTTCTTTGCACAAAATAGTTAACATTGTAGACTTTGTGGAATAGGATATATTATAAAATGATAAAATTTATCTCACTTATTTAAAAAAAAAATGTTTGAATATTTCTTATGACCCACCCCATATATTCATTCATCAAGTATCAGGTCTGAGGTAGACATTGGCGACCATGACAGGCCATTCACTTCTCTGTTCAGACAATCTCAGGAAGTTCATGTTATTGTTTTTCTGCTTTTTGTTTGTCATCCAGTGATGCTGTCCAAATATGTCACTCTCTGCCTGCCCCTACTTCTTGTCCCCTCAATTTTTCCAGTCAGAGCTTGATGTTCAAGAACCTTGTGTCGATTCATATGACCTAAAAACTTCAGTTGTCTTTGTCTGACTGTTTTTAGCAATGATCTTTCTAAGACATGTTGAGCTTTTCAATATCTTACATAAATTAGACATCGATGGCAAGGATTTAAGAATTGTTAGGAATCTGTACTGGGAACAAAAGGCAGCTGTAAGGATTAATGGAGATTTAAGTGAATCAACGACGATCAAGCGGGGTGTTGGACAAAGTTGTGTTAGGTCACCAGATCTCGTTAATGTTTCTTAGAAATTTAGAAAATTTTTCCAGCCTCAAAGTTGATGGAGAAAACATAAACAAAATCAGGTATGCAGATGATACAGCCCTAATAGCAACCTCAGAAAAAGACCTCCAAAAATTGTTAGATATCGTAGTCTTGGAAAGTGAAGTAAAGGACTTGTATTAAATGTAAAAAAAGACAGAATGCATGGTGACCTCCAAAAAGTCAATAAATCCCATTTATAATCTTACAAGCAGAGGACAGAAAATAAAGCATGCCCAGAAATTTAAGTATCTTTGTTACATAACCACATCAGATGGTTAAGTGTTACTGAAATAAAGAAAAGAATTGCAGTTGCTAAATACAGTTTCAATACAAAGAACTCTTTCATGAGAAATAAGAATATCTCATTGGAGACCAAAGTAAAGGTATTAAAAGCTTATGTCTGGTCAGCACTGCTATAAATATGGTTGTGGATGCTGGAATATTTCAACAGACAGTAGAAAAAGTTTGGAGGCAGCGGAAATGTGGTTTCTGAGGAGGATGCTAAGAATATCATGGAAAGAAAAGAAAACAAACAATGCAATACTTGAAAAAGCAGGAATGGAAAGATCACTGCTAAAGACAATCAGAAACTTTTAGGTAATATAAATCGACATAAGGAACTTGAACATCTAGGTCTGACTGGAAAAATTGAGGGGACAAGAAGTAGAGGCAGGCAGAGGACATATTTTGAGAGCTTAAATCACTGGCTGACAAACAAAAAGCAGAAAGCTGATAGCATGAACTTCCTGACATTGTCTGAACAGAGAAGTGAGTGGCATGTCATGGTCGCCAATGTCTGCCTCAGACCTGTTGCTTGATGATGATGATGATGATGATGATGATGATGATGATGACCTACAACTCTTCTTCATCATCACAACTGACTCAAGGCCAACCAACTATTCAAGGGAGGGACTAAAATTTCTCAATCCATCAATGAAATGGCAGAGACACAGAAGCATGTTGATGTCATTTATAAAGCACCATTCCCTTTGAAAAACACTAATCCACTGACAAAACACTGCTTTTGGTATTATTGCAATTATTAGGTGAAATGAATATGAATGCCTTTCATTCAATGAGACCCAGCTGACTGTTGGCAGGCTTTTTTCCTGTACAATTGCTGCCTGAGATAACAGATTCAAGCCACGACATTTTTCCATTCATTCTTCAGGAAAAACATACACAAAAGAAACTTATATATGTTCCAGTTCTAATTATAGAATTCTATCTAGGTCAAATTGGTGAGCCGTCCTTTGCTTTAATAGCCCTCTAAACTTGGAATTCTTTGCCACAATAAATTAGGGACATGGAAGATTTTAAATATTTTGAATCCAATAAAAATCCCTTTTCTTAGACTATGAGAAAGCATGAGAAGAATCTCATTTTTAAGTGCATACTATCCTTGGTTGCTTTATGTTTGAATTTTTGTTAACCTTAACCTTAACACTAACCCTAACACTAATCCTAACCCTTGTTTCTGAAGTTATGCTCATGAAATTTTGTGGGAATGATACTTAGACCAAAACACCAAAATGGTCAGAACTTTTTGATAAGTGTTATACCTTTGTGTAAATTGAATTTTTTGTATAATTTTTTGGAATATGTCATACACTTTATGCATTCTTTTAAAAAAATTCATACGAATGAAATTTCCTTACATTACCAAAATCCTTCCGATAATTTTGAGATATTGTTTTAAAAAACAAGTGTGAACAGTTTGCAAGGCATACATGAAAAATGTGGAAGCCTATGGTACTTGAATCTGTTTGAAATTTTGAAACCAAAATCCAAGATGGAGCCATTTTTATGGCAATCAGAAGCCTAAACAGAAAATATCGACACATTTCAACTCAGCGTACCATGCCCATCATACCTGTCTACCGATCATATTGATGTAATGTCTAGTAAACATCTTGCTTCCAGAACCCGCCCCCCCCCCTCTTTAACCCTGCTGAGGCTTGTGATTGGACCAGAAGTACAATTCTAGGTCAAGGCCTCCATGACCTACTTTCATTGTAAACACGTGTAAGCCAAGGTCGCAAACTCCCATTGGATGCTTGAACAGGAAAGCGCGAGACTATGTATGAACTTAAAATAATGTGCAATCTCATTAGCTATTCTTTTACTTTTGAATAAACATCTTCCGGCTCATTTCCTTCTAAAGCGTTTAAAAATTTCCCATTAAAGTAGGTCAGGGTCAATGATGGAAAGACAAAGGATTCCCACTTCCTCTTGGAGGCTTCTCAGATTGTGTTGTGCAGTGACCCATTTTAATGGCGTCTGCTTTTCTTGGGTTGATATTGAAATTTCAATGAGAGCAATGCAACACCCATGGGTGTAGACACAAACAAAACTGTCTGTCTGTTCATTTAATTTGATTGGTATAAATGCTAGAGATTAACTTGCCAGATACATCCATTTGATTTCGACATAGTAACAAAAATATTGGACAGGGCTCTTCCACACCACATCCCTATTACTGGTGTACATTCCAACTTACGGATTTTTCCAACCAGTTCAATGAATATGCTAATTACAGTGCTCTGTGTATGCTCACATGGAACAACCTGAAAGCCAAGAAAGGACACATTTTTAGACAAAGACAAAATTTAAAAAACCAAAAAAACAACACTCCTCTTAGCACACTCCTGCCGCTGTCCTTTTCTCTAGCTTGTGTTGTTATGTTTAGTGAAATGTTATGTATTTACGTTCAACAAGCAGACTAGAGAAAAGACAATACGTTTATTCTCTTACTTGTATCCTTTTTTCTTGTCTATTCTTTTCATGCAATCCAGTTTTGTTTTTATCTCATTATTGTATAAGACAATAAGGGACAAGAAGCAGGGGCAGGCAGAGAGTGACATGTTTGGAGAGCTTAAATCACTGGCTGACAAATAAAAAGCAGAAAACTAATAGCATGAACTTCCTGACATTGTCTGAACAGAGAAGTGAATGGCGTGTGTCATGGTCGCCAATGTCTGTCTCAGACCTGGTGGCTGGTACATGATGAATGACTGAATGAATTGTATTCTCATCTCACTAAAAGAGTACACAAACATTAATTGAATGTCTTATTTTTTTTATCCTATTATCCCCTCAATGCCCAGATGACAAATTTGCTATGCAGATCTTTCCATGAACTGTTCATACTTTACATGATTTGCTAGATTCCATATAAGCATTTCAAATTACATAAGTTCTAAGTTTCCATTTAAATCATTTCAAATTACAGAATTTTCAAGTTTCCATTTGAACCCTTCCAAATAACGTAATTGATAATTTTGCATTTAAATCGTTTGAATTACATAATTTTCAAGTTTCCGCTGAGCCCTTTCAAATAATGTACTTGATGACTTTCGATTTAAATAATTTCAAATTACAGAATTAGCTAGTTCCCATAAATTGCTACAGAAAATAACGACCCAAGAGGAAACAGGAAACAGCCAAAAACAAAACGAAAAACAAAACAAAATGAGGCAAACCTGCAAAACTGTGATGAGGGTATCAATGGTGGCGTGATGCTTGATGAGGCCGTCTTTGCTTGGCTTTTCTGAGAACAACGGAATGATGACAGGAAGTGGTAGACTGAAATTAATGGCTAACAGTTACCCTTACTAGTTAGCGCTGATGGCTTTTCATAACATTGCATTACGTTTAACATAGCTTTTTATAATTTGATCCTTCTGTTAATCGGGAAATGAAATTCCATGTTCAATTTCTCACTCATCCCAACATTGGAGAGAACCTTAATGTTTTAGAGGTGATGCAATCAAGGGTCTTTTTAAAGTCACTACGTACAGAGAAATATGCCGTTGATTTACATGAAGAAGAACAATGGACTAAGAATAATGACCCCTTGAAGGACACCAGGTTGAACTGATAAACTGACAGATTCCTTCTACAAAAAGAAAAAAAAACCTTTACAAGTACCCATTTGCTGCACAATCTGATAGAGTTTTGAAGCTCCATATTTGATTTGTTGAATCTCTTCCGGCCCTGGTTTGCGGGATGTCTTGTTGATAACTTTCGCAATATGTTGAACCCAATAATTGGCACGGTTTCTGCAAAACAAAACATTTTTAAGTCTCAAAAATCAACAAATGAAGTCATCATCAGTATTGTGGCGACATGTTTTCACAAAAAAAATCTTGTGATGACAAATGCCCTTGAAAACATCAGCCAATTTCCATTCAAAAAATGATTCACTTGAGCCATGTCTCAATATCTATAGGTTTATGTGCATGGTATTTGTATGGGAGTGTGTATGAGTTTGTATGTGATTGTGTGTGCATTTGTGTACATATGTGTGTGCGTGTATGTGTATGTGAGGCTACATGAAGTCTTCCCTTAAAGTAAAAAAAAAAAAAAAAAAGCTGAAACTTGACCTTCTCCCCGTATCCACTTGTTAGGACAAAAAGTAAAACAGCACAAGCCAAAAGTATTTCAAACTAAAATGAGGAAAAAATTTGAAGAATGGAAACAAACGGTGCCAACAAAGCTAAACAATCTAGAACCGTGTGTGTGGTCAACTCGTCTTTACGTCTGCCAGTGCTGGACTCCAAACCAAGAAAGTGAAAAACCAATAGAAGCAGCTGAAATGAGGCTGTACAGAAGAAAATTTGGAATCTGATGGGCGTGGAAACTGACAAACATGCAGATCCTCCAACAAATAGGAAAAAGAGGAGCGAGTCTACTAAAATTGGAGAGAGAGAGAGAGATACAATTCCAGGGACATGTTCTAAGGGAGGATGAGCTTGATAAAGACGTGCTCAATGGAAAAGCGGGAGGAAAAAGAGATCAAGCATGGCAGAGAATGGCACATTTATAACAAAAACATTTGCACAGGAGGAAACATGACAGACAATGAATCAATTTGAAGATCTGATGACAGACAATGAATCAATCCGAAGATCTGATGACAGACAATGAATCAATCCGAAGATCTGATGACAGATGGCAGTGGAGAGCCGTGATCCCAAAATCTCTTTCAGGCCTGGCACCTCTTGGATGATGATGATGATGATGATGATGATTATGATGACGATGATGATTGAGTTAGGAAACTTCCAATGACATTAAGTTCTAACAGACCTTTCATTATTACAACCAAAAAATCATCAACCGTACCGGTCATGACCTTTGTCTGAGGATTCGCTGGACTGTGACGACATGATGCTGAAAGAGAAAGATTGTGTAAACATGAGTGGTGCAATCAGATACCAATTATCCCGTCGTAAAGGAATTTAGCAGCTAAACATGTGCATCATTTATGTGTTTATTTATCTCAAAGACGATAACATGCATTTCAATTTTTCACAATTAGCATTAGAACTGTTTGCTGTAACTCAAACTGGTCTTGACCATTGGAAGCAGAATGAAATTTGACACATAGGCTTAGCCAAAAAAACAAATATGGTAAACTGTTCACTTACCGTGGACAAAAATGTTCCCGGACAAAAAAAAAATAAATAAAAATGTGCCAGAAAGTCAATTTCAAATGGCAAGTCATTCATTAAAATTGAAATTGTTGGTTAAAAGACGGACAGGGTCAGATATTCACAAAAACATCTTCACACGCAGAGCGGTTGATATCTACAAGACCTGCTAAGGCCTGATGGCGATGCAGTATCTGTGATAAAGTCAACGCTAATTTAGTCACCTCATCAAAGCCTTTCAATGTGAAGTATTCCAGTCTTCTATTTGCATGACATAAAAATAAACGTTCTGCTCTTGTCACTTTCAGTCCCATCATAAACTCACAACAATTGCCCAGCACCTGAGCTTTAAAAGCAAAAAGATGAATTTTAAAATGTTCACAAATGCATGGCGTCTTTCAATATGGAAAATGTGAAGGTGGCAACCATGCTAGGCCTAACTAAAACAATTCCTGGCATTATTTGGTTACTGTGATAGTGGCAACCATGCTAGGCCTAGCTAAAACAATTCCTGGCATTATTTGGTTACTGTGATAGTGCACACTGGCTATTCAAACAAATGAAGGCTCTGTTGTGTGTGCTTCTCTCTTCACTTACATACAAGATGTGCTTTATATCAAATTGTTTGTCCTGGTTGCTTTTGAATTCGTTATTATGTTCCCTCAAATGAAAAGAAAGTGAAGATCTCTGTCTGAAATCATCTTTATTATTCTACAACGGCCTGCCATTCGTGACTAGCACAACCTCCTATATTCTCACTTTTACTTTTTTAAAATAAAAACAAGAAAATACACCAATGCGAACCAAAAAGATCCTATGATGCGGTCTACAGCTACACCATTGCACCTTGGTGAAAGGCCATATTTGTATAGGCCTACAACACTATTCATAATCCTTGAAACGAACAGGAGGGGTAATACGTCGACCATAGCGAGAAAAGACAGCTGATGACTGAGTAGTTCGCCGTGGTGATTGATCAATGACAGGAACACAACCTGGATCTGAAACAGGCACAAGAGGCGAGGTAGGCAAGGTTACAGCTATTCCCGGCCTGGGGTAAAGATGGCTGATGGGAGGTGTTGTCTTGAAAGAAGCGGATGACGCGTGTTACGCCGAATCTCTCCTCCCTCCGGGGTGCGGAGAAGGTAGGATCGCCTAGTGCAGGGCTCCACCAGGTTTGCTCGCTGCTTCAAGCCTTTCTGACCATCCAGCTTAATAAGGACATATTGTCACCTGGGCTGAGAGCAGGCAGATGTCGGGCCCCATGGTGACTATCAAAACTCTGCTTCTGGCGTTGCCTGTATGCATCATGACGAGACGACAAGAGCAGCATGTCAACATTTTGAGGCAACAGAATCCTGGGGAGTGTCGGAAAGGTAGTCCAGAGCTTTCTGTTGAAGGCAAGTTCAGCAGGGCTAAGACCAAGCTCTGGCAGTGTTGTTGCTCTGTACGCCAGCAGGGCCGCAAAGATGTCTTTTTGTTTTAGGATGTGCTTCGCAGTGCGGACAGCACGTTCTGCTGCCCAATTGGCCTGTGGGTAGTGATGGCTGCTCGTTACGTGTTGAAAGTTCTAGGCTTCTGCAAAACGCTGAAATTCCATCGATGTAAATTGCGGCCCATTGTCCGAAATCAGAAGTTCTGGCACACGGTGACGTGCGAATTTGTTCTTCAGGTTTCCTATGACTTCATCAAAGGTTGTTTTGGTTAGGTGACAAATGTCGAGATATTGCAAAAAATAGTCCACAATGACAAGATAGTGTTGTCCGTTATGGTCACAGAGGTCAGTGGCCATCTGCTGGAAGGGTCTGTCGGGAAGTGGTGTTGGTAATAGAGGTTCCCGAAGCTGAGATGGTTGCTTCTCATGACAGAAACGACATCTACTGATCAAGTCACCAATATCCTTCATCCTGCCCGGCCACCACATGCATGTAGCTGCACGTTCTCTACTCTTAGAAATACCAAAATGACCTTGATGAAGACGGTTTAGAAGTTCCTTCTGCAGAGATGGGGGTATGACAATGCGACCTCCTCTCAACAGGAGGCCATCACAAACACTAAGTTCTGAACGTAACTGGAAAAGGTGTCTCGCTCCAATCCTGACATCTTCTTTATAGAAAGGCCAGCCATGGATTGTGTCATTCATAACAATGGATAGACGTTCGTCCCTGGCTGTCTCAGCCTGGATCTTCTCTAGACATGCATTTGACGTGGGCATGAAGATTTGACAGAGCTGACATGCTCAGCTATCTCACTCTGGAGTGAATTTTCATAAGTGTTCTCCCTTGATGGTTGTCTCGATAGTTGATCAGCAACATACAATTCTTGCCCGGAGTATACCGAGCTTGTACATTGAATCTTGCAAGGCGCATAAGCATGCGTTGGCACCGGATTGGTGTTTCAGTCAGGTCACGCGTGTTAATCAGTGGCACCAAGGGCTTGTGATCGGTTTCTATTATGAACGATGGAAGACCCACTAGTATCTATCGAAGCGTTCGCATGACCACACAGCTGCAAGACACTCCTTTTCGATCTGAGCGTAGCGTTTCTCAGGGGCAGTCAGTGTTCTTGAACAAAATGCCACAGGACGCCAAGAGCTGTCATCTTGCTGTGGAAGAAGGACAGCCCCGACACCATAGCTACTTGCATCGGAGCTGACAATCGTGCCTCTATCAGCGTCAGGTAAGGGCCGTAGAACGCAAGAGTGGGTGCTGAGGTAAGCATCTCTTTAATTTTTGTAAATGCTGCTTCTTGCTGAGGTCCCCAGCCCCAGGCAGTGTCCTTTTCAAGCAATTTGATTATAGGCTGAATCACGGATCTAGATCTATTGTAATATTCTGAGAGCAAAAATACTTGAGTCTACTTGACATGCGGATAGCTAGAGAACGACAACTAACTACCATTGGCTGATATTTATAGTAACAGCCGTCATTTGTTTTCAT
>JAOWAY010173059.1:0-10388 GCA_028565895.1 Goniobranchus geometricus | reverse complement strand
AAGTTACAGGCATTTAAAAAATCAATTTTTAATTATTAATAATAATAATAATAATAATAATAATAATAATAATAATAATAGACATTTGTATAGCTCTTTCCATGATAAGACAGTGGGAATGGTAGAAATGTTAGGCTCAATAGCAACTGCCTGAGCAAAATTAATTTGTTATGTCTTCTCTGGCCATTTGTAAAATGGGTCTTTTAAATGCCCAACTTAGACATAAAGACTTCTCAAAGCCTGTTTCAGAACAGTCTAGTACTCAAATCCTACCTACCATGGATTAAGCAGAAGAATTTGAAAAACTTGAATCTTGCCCATCATGAATGGAACCCTGAATCTGGGTCATGAGGTCATGCCCATAACACTCTTAAGTACTGATCATTTTCCAAAAATTATTATCATTCCTAGGCAAAGCTTGGTCCAATTTAATTTCGAAATAATTATTTTTTCTTTTTTTTCAATGCTTAAAAAGGATAAAATAGTCTAGTTACATATTCCTTCAGGACCAACATATATTGAATTGTGAAATTACAAATGCTAAGGGGGTAGAGAAAGGAAATTAGAATAACTGACCTGAGTTCTGTCAAAATTTTTCGCGCCTCTAAAAGACTGGATCTCTCAATTCGTCCAAAAGGCATGAAATCTTCATTTAAGCCTATTTTTGTAATAGATGCCTCAAACATATTGACACTGCTCTGAAAGCAAAGTAAAATAAGACTTGAACTTCACAAAAGTCTACATCAGATATTAACAACAACAAAAAACAGCAACAACCAACAAACATCAACAAAAAACAAAAACAAACATATGTTACAATCTTTAATGTACAAGAAGAACACCCATGATTCCCATTCCCCACCACCACCACCAAAAAGTATCAACCAAAAAACACATGAAAAAGAAAATAAAACAGAATGAAACCAACAGAGAGACTAAAAGTCACCAACGACCATAATGTCATTTGCCTAACCCGAAAATCTTTTATATTTTTACGGTTTTGCTCTAATCTCTTGACAACAGAATCTCTAAGGACTGAAAGAAAATATGCTGCAAAAATGTCATATATATTAATTCAGCATGTAAATTAATTATGTTGGCAAGATGTAAATAACAATTTTAACACCCCCTCCCCTCTAAAAAAAAAAAATCTAACAATCAAAAACCACACACTGGGATGGGTAAATTTAACATTATAAACAAGACAGAAATATTCTTGCTCTAAAAGTATGATCTATTATTCTAATAATACATACCATTTCACTGATAACATCAAAGACAGGCTCTGGAAGTTTAGTAGGAAGATCATTGTCAAAATTAAATTCAACTTTTTGCTGCTTGTAATGCTTTTCTGGCATTGGCATTAGCCGATACTTCTTTGGACGATTAACATATCTGTAATCAACAAAATAAAGAAGACGACTTAAAATAATATATCCTATCATCACAAATTTCTGTTTTATAAAATCCATAAATGTTAGATATTCAAGATAATCAAATCATATATTCAGGGCAATAAATACCAATCAATAACTGAAAAGAGCTCTTTGAACTTACGGTTCTGTTTGATTCCAATCATTTCCAGTCTTCGATCTGTAGATCTTACAAAATTCTTTTGCAGCTTCTTCTAAAGTCTGGAAAGGGGTGTGTTGGAATTGGCCGCGGTCTCCAATGCGCCCCCATCGAGTGAATAAAATGAAAATATTTTTCACAGTTTGCCTTACAATCTGCAAATAAAAGAAGCAAAAGGTTAACTGCTTATTTCAACCACCTACCTCATTTCTAATTTTTTATTGCCTCTATCATTTTTAATGAAACACAGGGAAATATCTTGGCACAAAATGTATACAATCATTTGACTAAAGTGGCCATAGCCCGTCCATTTCAAAGTCAAATATTTCTTTTTAAAGCTGTTTAAGGTCGTCACAAAGTATTTGAAGAATGACGGTTGATTAATTCTCCTATTCAGGCGTGTCTCATGAATTTATCTGTACTGTTCAACACTTGCAGTCTCTTCTGCTCTCTAAAAGTACTGCTACTCGTAAAGTTCATACTGTCTCAACCATTTGCAGCGTACGCACCTCTCTCAAAGGGCAAAATTATTGTTTCGGAGCTCAAATAGTAGACAGCAGGCAATGAACAGCAGAGACCTCATATCAAGATGCTGGCTAAAGTCTTTTTTGCATGACAGACTTTTGTACATGGGTTTATTAACCTTCCTGTATACCACGACCAAACTAAAAAAAAAAAAAATTCTACAAACCCCTTGTGATTTTATACATAGACTGTTTTTATGTCTGCCGTGTTCACAACTTTATGCCCTGTGTCTCCATGTCACTATGACGGTAAGACGCTTTTGCCTTCGAACACAACCCTTCCTAATCGTCAGTTACCAATAACGTTTTCTTAACTAATAACTTCACCTGGCTATAAAACAACTACGAGCATAATCACAACTCAGGGCAACCCTGACAGTAAGGCATCATATACATGAACAATACGTCGCCATTAAGTCTGATGGCCAGTGCTAGGTGAATGACATCGAAGCAGCCAGCACAGAGGGCTTATCACGAGTGTGCATACTAAATAAGGGCAGAGAAACTTGCTTCATTTTACTCCACAAGGAGAAGTAATTTTGGAAGATTAAAAAAAAAAATATTTGAGAATCTGGCCAGGTGACAAAGCAGCATCTTAAACGCAGAGTGGGTCTAGGACCTGCCTATTCTAGGGGACTTTTACAGAGATAAAAGTTCTGTCATACAGGAAAAGCGGCCCCTAAGGCCTCTAATGTGGAGATAATTGTATATTGACCTGTGCATGGCTGGTCACCAGTCCAAAGCAGCACTTTAGTCAGTTCGGCAGAATACATTTCAAAACTGTCTTTTATTACTCTTGTTGGTATAAATTTGTCTAAGAAAACAAAACATATCAAGCAACAAAAATTAATTACCTGTAATTTATAAAAGTTATACATGCCCCATGCACCATAGCTTACATCCACTTTACTGAGTGTAACACTGTAAGGAATGTTTGTTTTTGGGTGCACAGCAACCTCTCTGTAGGATAAAGCATAAGAAAATATTATCCTGTTTTCAAGTTAACAAAATATCTGATGTTTAAAATTGCCTGCTCAACCAAAGGAATATGTTTGAAATTGGGCAAGAGAGGCCCACAATTATTTCTAAAAAATGTAACAAATAAATGCACGTAATTTAAAAAAGAAACACCCAAACAAACAAAAGATCCCACAAATATCAACATCACTTTCTCCAAATGCTTAAAATTAAGGCTGTTGTACTTACAATTAATTGTGCTGTACTAATACCATACAAAAAGTGAAAATCTTTTTAACTTAATAATATAGATCAATCATATGATAAAATACAGCCTTACCCCATTTTCTTAATTTCACAATTGTTATCAACTTGAGTTTGGGTTCCAGAATCAACTTTATTGTCTTTGTTGTCCAATTTCTCAAGCATTTCTTTGGCATCAGCCACAAAGTCTGGCTTCGTTTTTTCTTTTACTGGCTCATCTACTGGAAAAGGGGCTGGGCACTGAAAGATGATTTAAGAATAAAATTACCATTTCAGATTTGAACAATAAATTCAATGAGATTTCACAAGCTAAGCAGTTATGAAAATACATTTCCTTTAAGAAAAAAGAAGTTAAAGTAACTTACTTTTTCAAATGGTTCCACAGTTATATTCTCCAACACAAGTAATTTGGATAACACACTGAAGACAACACCACAATTGTTCTTCCGTGCCAAATCTAATGCAGTGAGACCATCACTGTTCTTGGCCTGAAGAGGGGCCCCTGCCTTTCCAAGGACATAAGCTATTTCTCCATTATCAAATGAAGCATATTCAAATGAAGAGATGGCATAATGCAGAGCAGTCCACTGTTTCTTGTCAGAGAGAGAGAGATCCACACAGCTGGTTTTTTCGATGGTCTTATATTCAACTGAAATGCAATGTTTACGAACAAAGATTGTTGGAATGAATCCAGAAATAATACAAACATTATAAAAATAAGAAACGGTTGAAAATAAAAAGAATATCAGAGAAATGTCAGCTTTTTTGTTTTTGTTTTCTTTGATGGGATGGGATTTTTAAAGAACGATAACATGTAAGCTGTTATTAATGACATTTTAAAAAGATTCCTTCAAGGTCATGAAGCCTGATAAGCAAGTGAAAAGTGCTGTCTCTGCATCA
This sequence comes from Goniobranchus geometricus, assembly GCA_028565895.1. NCBI lineage: Eukaryota > Metazoa > Mollusca > Gastropoda > Nudibranchia > Chromodorididae > Goniobranchus > Goniobranchus geometricus. The sequence continues at coordinate 6,171 of JAOWAY010173059.1, read as the reverse complement.
TGAAAATAGGGGATAAGATCACTACCCTTTCCCATTGGATCAAAGGAGTAGGATTATTAGTGGTAACTAAGTTATATATCAGCATCCAAAGATTGGAATTTGAAAATAAATATTGTCTTAAATCAATCTGTCCTGAAATGTTTGCACAAACAATATTTAAACACTGTCTTCTTCCAGTCACTGCAACCAGAAGTACTGCAATATTTGTGAGGTTTCATGGATCTTTGTCAAAATTTTCAAAAGCTTTTTTAAATAATATATAACACATCTAAGTGCTTGGTTAACATGAGTAAATTATTAATATTGGTGTTAACTTTAATTATCTCCTTGTACTCTGCTGATGAATAAGTAATCTCAATCATACTTGCAGAAACTTGGTCATGGTAACTAAGTTGTATGACAGTCTATTCCATTAATATGGGAGGTAACAAAGTATCTAAACTTTCCTCATACTCAACATGAGAGAGAAAGTGGGTGTGTTCTGGAGGAACTGATTAGTACTACTTTAGAAGTGCCTCTTGTCAGTAGAGAGGACTTACATCACAGTATCATTTCATCACAAGGTGGATTCACTTTGAATGACATCCCCTCATCAGCATCTTTCATCTGCAGGCCATTTTAAGGGAAAATGTTGCATCAAATTTACACTGAAAGTATTTTAAAGAAGTAGTAATTGTAGTTGATGGATCCTAAGATTGTAAATGGTTTGTGAAACTGCTGCTCAAACTGCTTATTAGATTTTATTTAACCAAATTGAAACCTTTTCTAAATTCTTTCAATTGCCTTAATTTTTGATCTATTAAAAATATAAGAATAAAACTAAATTTAAAAAAAAAATACAAAAGAGCATTTTCATGCTCACTTCACGCAGATGTAACTCAGCTTGGAACTCTATCTCTTTTGAACGGAATCAAATACACAAACAATCTCAAAAAGAATTACTGGAGATTATCTGCATAACATAACAAAAGATTCAAGACCTTTTGATTACGATTTTTTCTCATATAGACTCACCCATCATCAGACAAAGAAGTTGACTTATAAAGCCCTGTGGTGTAGAAAGGAATTATAAATGGGCTTCAAACTATTACTTATGAAAAAAGCATCTGTATTATTTAACACAAACTCCTCCTCTCTTTCTTCTATTATACTGATACCTATGTTAGTATTGGAGTAGGGCCAACCACATGTCTTGTTTCTCATGAATGAAAGGTCCTTCAGCTATGACATTCTCTTTTTGGACACAATAGACTTTATCACTCGACTTAGGAAATAATGAAGATTTCTTAATAATTCATAGCTTGCACGCACAAGTATTGATGCTGAAACCCATGCTTGAGGCTACAATGTCCTGCTAGCTTGTTCTCCTTCTTGCTCTGCCTACTTTTACCAAGGATTTCCCAATCCTATTTACAAATTATGATCTCACTGGTATCAAGACTAGAACCTCTGGCAGGTGTTTGTGAACCATTCTCCCTAATCTTCATGAAATTTTGCTTGCTTATTTGACATCATTTTTAATTTTGAAACTGTTTCTGGGATTCCAATAGAACTTACAAAACCATTGCTTTCTCTAAATAACTTGGGCACTGCCTTGGACCTCAAGATAGTGTCAAATTAGAAGCATGGTCTCATGAAGAAAAGATCAGACTACATGAGCTGTGTTCAGCAAGCCATCAAAAACAAATTTCAGATGTCTTTTAAATTCAACAAGCTCGTTGATTTTCAATTCAAAGAAGACTGCTTCAATTTTCTATTACACCTCTCACCTGGTTTATCAATAGATGATATGTGCCTGGTCAGACAAAGCTTAGTTCCAGCCTCTTTGTTTTCATTGTCTTGTCCAAGTTTGTCCAAATCACCAGTGGAATCTTCTACCTCATCATCCATTACATCAGTATCATGGTCACTGTCTTCCTCTTTATCAGCATCATCTTCATTATCCAAATTTTCCTCATCGTCTGAACCTGCATCATCTTCTACACATAACAAAGACAATGAAAAGTATGCATTAAAATCATGAAGAATCTTTTTTTTAAAAAAAAAGGAAGAAAGAAAGACAAAAAGTTAAAAAAAAATTATTTTTTTTTCAGAAGGTGGTTGGGTGGGAGACAACAATTAAAAAAAAAAAAAGAAAAAAAGGAAATATTAGAGCAAAGTTAATCACAATCATCTAACTCTTACTTAAATATTTACAACATTAACAGTGACGATGAATTACATCCACAACAAATTTCTTTATCTAAATACCTTCTAAATCCACAGAATCTTCATATTCTTCAGTGTGCTTGGAAAGAGAAACTGCTTCACTTTCATCATTTTCCCCATTATCCTGTATCACTTCCTCATCAATCAGATCATCTGAATTCTTCTCCTTAGCGACTTGGAAGTCGATAGTAAACACCTGCAATAAAATGTGGGTTTTGTTGTTCTTTTTTAAAGTAGAGACTCAATATCATTTTTAAAAATATCAAGTGAATGAAAATGATTCAAATTTCATATTCTTGAGAAAATTGAGAGGCTTGCTATTACTCTTGCATAAATAGTTGAACTGGTCTGGCGGTCCAGGGTAGATAGACTGTCCACCTTAGAACTGCAGGTCACAGGTTCGATCCCTAGTCTAGCCATACGTAAGACTAACATTGGCAATTTATTTCACATAATAGAATATCAATCAAACTCTCTTTCTAATACAAGTATATCCAATGCTCAGTTCTTCATATTATTTAAGCATGATTTTTTAATAACATCTCACTGATAGGTACACCTAAGCAATTTAAGGAGATGTAAAATGGATACATTGCAACTACAATTCTTCATATTCTCATACACTTTTAGGACCTCTAATACCACATATATTGTGTCATATTATCATTCCTGTATACTGTATTGTAAAAACTTACCTGTCTAGAACATTCCTTTGATAGCTGGGGTTTCAACACTTGAACATTTGAAGCTGCATCTGCTTCAGGATCGTATGCGTTGTTTAAGAGAAGTTTCACCATTTTAATATCATTCTGAAATGAAATAATCAATTCAGCTCTACCTAAAGGAGTGATCAGATGACATTACAGAATCCCTTAAAGCAATAAAAGTTTGTATATTTCAATGGAAAGTAGATTTTTTCCTGATCTGCCTTTCACAGTCAAAAATCAAATTTGAGAATATTTTTTTTCTTTTTCATCTTATCATGTGAGCAGAATACTCACTTTGAAGCCTTATAAAATTCCTTTTATAAAAGTAACAGATTTTTCATTTTGACATAGTAAAGTACAAATAATTCTGAGTAAGTATATGAAATCTAAATTATGATCAACAGAAAATCCTACAAGTTAAAATAATTTAAAGACAACTAGCCCATGAGACCGAGAAACAGGGCAAAGGGAAGACCAAAAAGGATAAAAAGCTGTAATACATGATGTGGAAACTCAACCGTCAGTAGTCTAAAGGGCTGAGGAGGAGGAGGAGGACAAGGTGAAAAAGAAGAGCAGAAAGAATGGAAATGTGATACTTAAAAGCAAAGTTTGCTCATGAAATTGATAAGCATGATGTGCAGAAAATCAACTTAACGTATTAAAGGGCTTGCACAAGGTTCTATGTGACAAGCACAAAGATTAATGACAAAATTTTGATTAGCTTTAGTCAAAAAAATATAATTTTATGCCAGTTGTAGTATCTACTGAAAGCTGGATAAACTTCCATAAAATAAATTGCTACCTGTGTGTTTCAGTCTTTACTCAAATGTTGACTATATTCATCTGAAGAAAGGGGTTCCTCCTCATTAAAGCAAATCTAAGACATTTATAGCATCAGAAAACATTCAATGGATTAAAAAGGATGAATGGTCACCTTAATCACCTGACTTAACCTGATGGGCTATGCAATGTGGAATTCGTTATCTGACACAGTGTACAAAGATAGCATGGGACCACTCATTATTATCAACTAAAAGCAAAATTTTCGGAATGTTGGAATGGAAGAGATTTGTTAATCTATTTCAGATTGAAAAAAAAAAAGACAGCCCTGTTAAAAGCATAACAAAGCAGAGGCTCAACTGATCATTTTAAACTGAATGTAAATTGACGATTTTGCAGTGTGGGTTTTGATATTGATGATTTTGAAAACTGCACATGTTTCCTTGTAACTTAAAAAAATGACGTTTACATTCATGATATGTTCAAGGTCCATTTCAATATTCAATTGATGTATGTTTTGTGAAAACTTCATTATGATCTATTCTGTCAATTTTTTGAAGAGACTAGTTCAGAAAGTTTTTTGAGGGGTTTTTGTGGGTTGTTTTTGCTGGAGGGGTTTTTGGCCCACCCCTACATACTGTTTAGTTACACTGAGTAGTACTGTCAGAGCACGTTTGTTGTAGGTATTACCTTGTTTGTTGCTCAATGCTTGAAGTGTTATCTAAAGAACGCTTTAAAAGATGTCCAAGATGCTCCTGCATTTGAAAGAGTATTGAACATTTACTGTGTCTATTTTAGCATTTTTGAAAGGGAGCAACACTGCCCAAGGCATGCCATATCAGTGGCTTGCAGATGAACCGTGGTTACACCATACTGTTTTGTAACTGGATCTACATGAGATGGATATTTCAGTGGAAAGAAGAATCCAGATATCTAGATCTAGATCTACATAACCTAACAGCAGGCCTATAAGCAAGGTAACATTATTAGGCTCTGTGATACAAGTCAGGGAACCGGTCATAGACTGAATTACTTGCTGAGGGAAGCTTTTTTTTTTTTTTTTTTTAAATTTACCGTTTTTCGAACGGGTCTCAGCACTAGTTAAGTTAAAAGCTTAGGAATACTTAGTATCTCACCATTGCAACTGCATGCATAAAAATTAACTGTGTCTTCAAGTGGGTCTGAGCACTAGTTAAGTTAAAAGCTTAGGAATATTTAGTATCTCACCATTGCAACTGCATGCATCATAGGTGTACGGCCTTGACTGTCTGGGAAATTGGGACTGGCTCCTTTTTGAAGCATGAATTTAGCAAGGCCAAACTCGTAATTTCTGATAGCCATAATAAGAGGTGTTGTCCTCTCTTCTCCTTTGGTCTCAAAGTAGTCTGGTTGCTTGCATGAAATTTGGGCACCCAACAATAACGGGTCTGGGAGGGGATGGTCATAAAGGGTGTCCAAAGACATCTTTCCTTCATCAATAAGCAACTCTAACCATTGTCTGACGGGATATAGAAAAGCATGAGATTGAAGCGACAATACTTCTCACCTTTTGACTGCTTGCTAAAAATGTACCGAAAGTTGAGTTGGTGCCTTTTCTCGACTTAAAAAATAAATGCAACTTTTATGTCAAAAGTTGACAAAATAAACGGCGTTAGAAATTGTTCAAATGCAAATTTCACTAACAGACCGACCACAACAAAATTCAATATAGACAATAAAATCCTATATTTAAAAAGTACAGCTTAAGGGAGATTAGTGTGCTTCTCGTCTCCATTAAAGATTGACTGCGCTCATTTTTAAAAAACAATTGCATTGTGCCAATTACAGCCAAAAACATAATCCAATATTCCTAAATTGTAAGCCACTCTGCATGGCATTTACACATCGGAAGAGGTATAATAACGGACACTGCTGAATGTAATTTTCTCAAGCGTGGCACCTGATCAACCTAAAAAATGGCTCTACATAAGTAAACTCCTCTGACAAAAACAAAATGAAGTCACTGTTTGCAATCATAAAAAGCATTTACACCATAAGTTACTTAATGTGATTGATATGTTGTTCATTCTAGACAAATAATATAATGCTGACCTGACTATATCTAATTTGTATTTGTCAGAAACCCTTTCAAAATTCCAGAAAAAGGCAACCAAACAATCTCTTCCATGGATGTCTTTCACTTTTGGATCAAAATGAAGGTCATTCACTGTTCAAGAAGAAAAACAAAGATAATTACTTTACTGATCCATGTACATAAAAATGTGACAAGCATGCAGAGGAAGTCTTTATTGCTGCTAATATATGTATGAACTTAAAAACATCCACACACAATCTAATACAGGAAAATCAATTAATCATCATATATGATTCAGCATAGAGAGGAAGTCTTTATTGCTGCAAATATATGTATGAACTTAAAAACATCCACACACAATCTAATACAGGAAAATCAATTAATCATCATATATGATTCAGC
>JAOWAY010172948.1:0-10388 GCA_028565895.1 Goniobranchus geometricus | reverse complement strand
ATCAGTAAGTAACCTCATTATAAATGTTTTACTGAAGTTAGCAAACAAAAACATTTATCTTTATTGAGTTTTTTTTTTAAGGATAAATAGACATACTTCAAAACAGTCGGATCAGTCGGAGACCCGGCAACGCGGGTAACTCTGCTAGTTCTCTATATGTTGTCATTCTCGTGGTCTTTTTATATTTAAAACTGCTCAATTGTACCTCTCAGATTTAATGCTTTGGGTTTTTCTTTAATTGTTTCTTCTTTTTTTTTCTGTCTCCAGTATCATGCCCAGCGCGAATGGTTTCAGATTCAACAGGAATACTACATGGAGAAGCAGCACCGTATGCAACACATGCGTGGACCAGGCGGCCCACATATGGAACCAGGGCCACCTCCATCATATTACTCTTCCATTTCACGAAAGCACGGCAGCATGGGAAGTCCAACATCTCCAAACATGAATGGGATGAGGATGCCCATGGGGCCTCATGGGCCACCAATGGGTCCGGGTATGGACCCAGAAAGTATGGCCATGTATGGTGGCCCCCCAGATATGTGCCGACCTCCCCATATGGGAATGGAACCCATGGCACCAGGCATGCATGGTTACCCTCATCATGGAATGCCCCCTCAGGGGCCCATGGATCCAGGTTTCGACCCCACTATGGCAGGTGCCATGCCCCCTGGCATGAGCCCTGGAGGGCCCAGGCATCCAGGTCCCATGCCTCCACAAGGTCATCCTCATATGATGGGCCCTAACGGGATTATGGGTCCTGGCCATGCCAAAACTCCTGCTCAGGTGACTTTGCATAGGGCGGGGAACCCAGAACAATTTAATCCAGAGACAATGGGAGGAGTTATCCCTCCTGTCATGCCCCCTAACTCTAACACCAATACTGGCAGCAACAACAAACCTCCACCCAGCTATGCCCAGGCCCAGAAACGTAAACGTGATGACTTGGATGATTACGGAAAAGGAAACTTGCAGCAGACCCCATCACCAACTAAAATCCAATACCATTTGAATCAGTTTGAGGGCCAGGAACTCACTATAACAAAACAACTTAATGCTGCCTATGTAGCGGGAAGTGGAGGAGATGACTCGATGTGTCCAGCAGGTGTTGGTGGTGGTCATTTCAACAGCCACTCCAGTTCACCTCTCCATGGTCCTGGGTCAAACAAAGGTCCCATGTCTAACTCCAGCCAAGCATCTGCACATTTGTCCAGCCCGCCTGTAGCATCCACAGCTGGGCCTTCACCCATGGCAATTCCTGCCCCACACTCCACATCAACAGCGTCCTCTGGTGCTAACATGAGACTCTCTCACTTTGACCCACCACCAATGACCAATGGGGTCAACAGCGCTCCTCATACGCCAAACTCCAAGTCCTCCTCATCATCACTATCCAACATTACATCTGCTAGCTTGGCAAACCTTGCGAAAGGAGTTGAAAACCTTTCTAACCAGATGCAACAGAATATGATGCAGGGAGGTCCATTTCACAGCATCCAAGTTCAGGGGCAAATGAGTGGGGGAACCCCAGCTAGTGGAAATACGGCAGCCAACGTCCCAAACAGTAATGCTAGTACCAGTAGTAGCTGCTCCACCAGTGTCAGCGTAGCGAGTAGTACTACCACTTCAGCAGTCACAACCACATCAGCCTCTCTTTCATCACCAGCCAGTGCTGTCCCATCATCCCAAACCTCAGCTAGTACACCCAGTGTAAACAACACATACATTGCCACCAATATGTCCATATCTCAAGTCAACGTTCCCAACCACCCAGGAATGAACAGTTATGTCAACATGCAAATGCAAAGCATGAGCTCAGAGATGAGCCACACCATGCCACCTGGAGGTGCTCCGGGTATGAATCCAGCCATGATGGGTCCTCGAGGCCCCAACATGTCCCATCAGATGTCCCAATCTCAGGCCATGATGGGTCCTATGGGAGCAAACCCAGGTATGCATCCATCACATGGCCCTCTTCCTTCAACCGGGCCCATGATGCCATCAACTGGACCCATGCCCCCTCATGGTGCCAACTCCGGTATGCCTCCAACTCCCCCTATATCTAAAGGTTCTCAATTCACCAGTCCACCCCTCTCCCATCCACATATGGCTGGATCTCAGCCCCCTCCATCAGGAGGTGTCACGTCCCCTCAGTTCCCTCCCTCCAGTTCCAACTCCAGTGTTCAAATTCAACAGAAAGGACACAACACCATCCAATATCTTCCTGCCAACCCGCCAGCACCCACCCAAGCTCCGCCGGGAAAAGTGCAACCACGTCCAGACATAGACTACAGCGGGATGCCTCGATTCCCATCTCCACATCCTGCCATGGACAGTAAGAACCAGACCCCTTCCACTTTGCAGTACTTCCCAAACTCATCACCGACAGGTCCTCGTCCCCCTATGTCCAATTCACTGACTGCAACCATGGGGCCTGAATTTGCTAACCAAGCCACCATTGCCATGCATCAGTCAGCAGCCATGAGGAGTCCGAGTCTCCCCGATATGCCAGGAGCAAATCCTCCAGGGATACCATCCTCTATGGGGCCAATGGACAACCATGGCCATCCTGCCAACTCCATGAGTGGGCCAAGTCAAATGATAGGTCCCGGACCTGACCCAATGATGGCAATGGGTCCAGGTGGAGGTCCTATGCGTCCTGGGCATTCTCCAGGAGCTATGCGACCAATGCAGCCCGTGATGGGATCAGGGAGCTTAGAATGTGTGTCTCCTATTCCAGGCATGGGTGGCTACATGAACAATGGTCCATCTATTGAACAAGCCCAGGCCCAGGCTCAGGCTCATGCTGCCATGATGATGCAAGGCAACACACCCATGACTGGGTCTTCACCGCATGGACCCAGCATGGCTCACGGAGGACCTTCACCCCACATGGCCCACACTCCAATGTCCATGCATGGCCCAACAATGCCCGCTTCTGGCATGCCCGGTTCTTCTCCACATGGGCCACCCATGCCAGGCCAGTCCCCACATGGTCCACCAATGTCCTCAGTTTCATCTCCACATGGCACCACAATGCCACCTGGGCCCTCACCCCATGCTCCTCCAATGGCTCCTGGGCCCTCCCCTCATGGACCAATGCCCCCTGTCCCTTCCCCCCATGCGCATATGGGTGGCCCTTCCCCTCACAGCGCCATGCCTGGTGCAATGCCTCCACATGGTCCTATGGGGCCAATGCATGGACCATCTATGCCCCCTGGCGGAATGTCCCGGCACCCAGGAATGGGTGTCATGCGGATGCCTGGAATGGGAAATATGCCCCCAGGTGCTCCGGGACAATATGGAAATATGCAATATCCCCAGTACCAACCTGACTTTTATCATCCACAATCTCGTGGACCCCGACAAATGGTGCCAGGAATGATGGGTGGGCCTCCCGGACAACCTTACGGCATGATGCCAAATATGCCAGGGCCAAGCTGAGATTGAATTGAATTATTTAAGGTTCGCAGTTAGACTGTAGAGAAAACAAGGAGACACACGACAAAACATTGTTACAAAGATGAATTTACCATCCAGTTTGTACGAAGCTTTACTCATTTCATTCGTGATTAAAGCAATACATTCAGAGGAATCCTTCATGCATAGAAATAGATAATTACATGTATATATTAGTGTATAAGCCAGGAAGTTGATATGGAGAGACTTGGAATCACATGGCGTGCGAATTATCTCAGTGCTCCATTCCTTCATATTTTTCCACCTTATTTTCTGGAAAAGTTCAGTTGTGTGAATGCTGATTCATTTGCCTGACAACTGTTACCTCAACTCATTGAATATTTGAGTTATCATCATCGTCATCGTAGTTATCAAAGTGATTTCATTTCTATTATCAGGATGTAGAACATTTCACGGTTGACTCTAGACATAACCATGGGTACGAAATAGCTGCCCTACATTTTTGTGCATAACTTCAACAACCTTTAGTAGTGTCATAGCAGAGCTTTTGAAGACTGTATCAACAGTCCAGCATAATAGACAGAGATGATGGTGATACAGTTCAAATTCTTTGGTTTAGGAGTGTATCTGGACTCAGCCATGTTCGTTAATGTGAGGAAATTTTGCCTCTGAGTTTACTTCTTATAGTATGCTCGTTCTTTTGCCTTCCAGTTCAACAAAAGGATTATAGTTATTTTTTGTGAACATTCACTTCTCACTCCTTGGAACGATTGTATTTTATCAGGGGAGATAACTAAGAATATAATCTTTATGTTATTCCTTGAGACAGTCATCCTTTTGGCTTTGAAAATTGCATGCAAGTTTGTTTTTCTACGTTTCCAAACATTTCAAGGAAGGAAATTTAATTTAGCCCTTTGATTTGATTTTGTTGCGTTTTCTTGCTGCTTATTTTCATTCTTTTTCACGTGAAAGAGGTAGCTCATGCAAGCTTCAGCAACTACATAATATTTTGCTAACTTTCTTGTTAAAAGACTTGACATAATTGTTTCTCTTTGGATGAATGATGTAATGCATTTCATTATGAATGATTTGTCATTTTCTTTTGTCAACCATTCATTGTTACTCATTAATGATGAAAGCGTTTTTTGTTTGCTTCTTGTAAAATAGCTGGATTTGATAAACATGCAACGAGTTTTTGATTTTTGGAAACATATTCCCCAGTTTTCTTGCAACTAAAAACAATTGTGCCATCTTAATTGAGACTGTTTTTGACTAGAAATATTTTTTTGACAACCATAGACATACATCATATGTTACTCACGTATTATGTAAATTTTAATGTTATATACTTATATATGAATATATATTATATTGAATTATTTTATTGAATGACTTTTGATACTGTTGCTTATTGATGCTGCTGGTTTTGAGAATTTTATTTTGTATGGGAAGGCACATAGATGCCTTGTTTCGGATTTATACTGTATGACGTCTATGTGAAATGTTTGCTAGACGTGTGGTATGGATTAGTTGCAATTCAGAAAAGAGGCATGTTTGTGTGTGTCATGGTCCACATGTTTGAGGGATGACTTACTTAAATCTACCTGCTGTGCTTATTAATTCCATCCCTTCTTCTCTGTAAATAGGCACACCAACTTAATTATGGGATGGAATCCCTCAAAATGATATTGGATCTAATGTAAAGTTTCTCTGTGTTGGTTTTTGCTCTTCCCTTTGGATGTTTATGGTTGGTTTTTTGTTTGCTTGTTTGTTGGTTGGTTTTGTCACGGTTTTTTCTTTTTTGGCTTTTGATTTTTGATGGGCATTTTAATTATTACCAGTAAGTTTTGTTTCAGTCTGGTTTTGGATCTGATTAAGTTACCAAATGTATGTGCGAGAAAGGAATAAGAAATATTAGATGATTGTGTGATTTTTATAAACACACAAACCAGATAGTATAAAAAAGAAATTCCAGAACTGACCAAACATGGTAAATTGATTGCTTTAAAAACTTGTTAGTAATGGATGAAAGGGCAAAGGCATTGTAATGAATACAGGCCCAAAGGTATTATAATGAATACTGGATCAGAGGTCATATAATGGATACTGGATCAGAGGTCTTATAATGGATACTGGACCAGAAGTCTTATAATGGATACTGAACCAGAAGTCTTATAATGGATACTAAACCAGAGGCAATGCCTACTGCCGGATGGAGGTATTATATATATAACGAATACAGGGCTACACACATTGTAATGAATACAGGTGCAGATATTGTAATTCATATATGCCCAGAGATATTGAAGTGAACACAAGGCCCAAGACTTTGTGATAAACACATGGCAAGAAGTACTGTAATGGATAAAGTCCTAGGGGTACCCGTATGGAAGTGGACACCAGATAAAAGAAGAATTGTATTGAATACAGGAATAAAGAAATTGTAATACTTGTATGAGATACAGGCCAGAGGCATTGTAAAAGTAAAAGGTCAGTGATCTTGTAAAACAAGAGATGGCAATTTTGCAGAGAACAATTAATTTGAAAGGAGACCATACTAGTAGGTTGGGCTTATTACAAATTATTTCTTGTTTGAACTTATCTTGAAATCAGTTTCTTTTCCTCATTCTGTCAAGACACTTTGATGCATGTGCATTTGTGTGTGTATATATATTTATACATATATATATGTGTGTTCTGTTCCTCTCCAAATGGTCTCATATGAAGTTATTTTCTACCTCTAAGACATATGATTCTCATCAGTTCACCATTCACCTTTCATAATTGTTTCAATCAGTTTGATGGGCCTATATGACAGAAGGAATAGATCTAATCAGAGGAATTTTTTCCTCTCTCCTGAAACTCATAGTCTCATTCATCCAAAAATTTGTGATAGTGTCCATCTGCCATTGATCAATGTTTTAATACCCATATGTTCTCATCCTGTCCGCTTACAGTTTCTTTTCAAATTGTATACTAGTAACAAATATAAAATGTGGGCTTCTTTCATCATAAATACCATTACTGATTTGGTAAACTCAAAAAGACTTGTTTGGCATGGCATTTGACACTTGACTGTTCCTTAAGTCTGGTTGGTGTAACTGAGCCCGGAATTTTTTATTTTTTTAAAATCATTTTTTGTGATGGCCCTATCCTGCCTTTCTCACGCTACTCATTCCAGTCCCATCACCACAACGATACCCAGGCTCATAATCTTGCATTTCCAGAGCAGAAGTCTGAAGGAATTGTTTTTTTATTTTTGTTAGGCCACGATGTGGCCACCAACCAGAAGAGTCCTGTATAGCTGCAAAGTCTCAAACACCATCTCCTAAACCCCCTATTAAAGACACTATAAGTTGTGGAATCAGACTTCCTGAAACACCCACCTAGGAAGGTGAGCACCACATCATCCTTCCAATGACATTCTCCTATGAGCCCCCAACCCTGAAGATTCCAACACTAATTCATCAAAAGCTTGGGAGCACATGGGTAAATTGAAACTGAGGTTCCCATGGAGCCAGAGCAACATAGCCGTTTTCATTTTAAAGGGCGTATAATGAAAAATTTCGGAAATCACTTTTCCCCATTTTCAAATACTTTATACGCAGACAAAACAAATCATGTGACTAAAATTAGGAAAGAAATGATATTTGACGATATAAAAGGCATTTTATAATTTTTAGAAGGACATATTATGATGCAAAATAAGACATCTGCTTATCGTGATGGCGCGGCATCTAAGTTGCCATCCAGAACCATTATCGGCCCTCTCAAATGAAAAGGGCAGAACAGGGGCCACTGAATGAGAGGCAGTTTTCTTTATTGCTTGATAGATGATGGTGATGAGGAGGACACAATGATGAGGCTATGGAGGGGCTTCCATAAAGTGGATGAAACTTGACTGCCTGGTCCCAGTCGACGAAATGGGTCCTTGGCACACCCACTCCACATAGGAGATGGCTGGGGCCCGAAAAATCTTGGTGACCATGGAATTCAAACTTGCCATCTACCAGATCATGAGATCTAAGCCAGTCGGGCTAAGCACTATGCTTCGGTGGGAAATTCTTATCCAAAACAAGATTTTTGGGACAAGTTGAAGTTTTCCATTACGGGCTCTCATCGAGGTTTCATATCACCATGGAATTTGAGATCAGCTGTCATTCTTGTTCGGCCAGTTTTGTCTGATGTTTTTTTTTGGCTTTTGTGTTTGTTTCTTTGTTTTTGTTTTTGGGGGTTTTGTTGGGTTTTTTGTGTTTGTTGTTGGGTTTGTTTTGTTGGTTTTTTTTTTTTGTTTTGTTGGGTTTTTTTTGGAGGGGGTGGAATTAAAGTTAATTCTCAAACATTTTTTGGACAAAAATTGAAAGTACATGCCATTGATAGGGAGTTTCAAAATGATATCTATGATTATGATGAATAATTGTCATTGCTATGATTATGATATCTATGTAAAATTGGCGATTATAAAAATGCCTTGTTTATCCGGGGTATTTAAAGGTTTATGACCTACATCACCCCTTAATATGATATGATATGATACATAAATATTTGTAATTTGAATTACTCTTTCAAACTATATCTGTTGAGAAGATGGCACAAAAAATTTGGAATGTTGGTTTATATTTTAGCTTTTTGGTTTCTGGATTGAGAGGTTTATTAATTTCCAAGGGCATAAGGCGGTTTGTTAATTTTTTTCTTTTTTAGTTGTATTAGTGCTTCTTCGTTGTTGTTGTTGTGATTTTTGGGTTGTTTTCTTTTCTTTCATTTTTGTTTGATTGATTTGTATCTTACAGTTTTTTGTTTTTTTTTAAATGTTCATTCATTTTCTTTTTCCATGACTGCAAGGTCTACTGTATATGTATGTGTATACCAAGTCACAAGCTTAAACGCTCTTTCAAGCACACTTTTTCCCTTTAGTTTAATAAAGAGGAAGAATGAAATATTTATGTATTCCAGAAAAAAATAGAAAGAAAAATGTGTTATGGGAATTTTTTTTTCTGAGTTTGATTGGAGACTGCGCTATTTGTAACGAGACATGCAACTTCACCGGTTCTCCATGGTAACCCATAGGTAACAAGCATATCCTTCAGGCTTGACCCTCTTACAAACTTTGCCAGTAAACAAAGCAATGGTAGGGCCTTGTCACATATCAGACGTTGTATTTTGGAGTTTAAAAGAAGGCCAGGAGCAGATTAGATTGTTAAAAGTGGTTAAAAGTGTGGAGACCTAAAGAGAAGTGGTTGCTGCAGAAGTCACTTAATTTCCTATAGTGAAGAATTATGGCAAATTATTTTTCTCTTTGATATAAATAAGACGAACTGATGACAGGAAAAGGCCAAGCATTTTGGGCCGCACAACTTTTGAAGAAAAGAAGGCTTAAGAGCTAGTTGTATAATATATCTACTTTTAATACATGTATGTCAGTGTCAGCAGTAATAATGTTGGCCTAATATCAGATGCAGATCTCACAAGAATAATGAAAAAAATATTTTGTGTCCAGTCAAATGTGGCAGCAATTGCATTTGAAGTTGCTGAATTTTATATTTTGTTTTGCATTGGTAGAAAATGAATTGCCTAAATATTATAATGTGAAATCTCCCGTCACCCTACGAACTATGTACTATGAAATTAAACAGTCTAGGACAAGCAAACTTGTACACAGAAAATGAGACGGAGTGCATATTATTAATAATAATAATAATAACAATAATGATGAAATAATAAGCACTTATACAGTGGTTAGCTCGAACTTTCGGCAATTTAAAGATACAGTGTAGACTTGCAGACTCTTAAACACACAAATAATCAGGTTCACAGAGTGTACATTTTTACTCGAACCTATAATGCCCTTTACCCAGCACACACAAATGAAGGTGTAATAAATCTTTACCTAAACTATGTAATAAGAAAAAACCCACAAAAAAAAGACAACAACAACAAGCCAAAAAATATAGGAAATTTAGATAAAGAGATATAATAAACATAATTCACCTCAGTGACCGCATAGGTATCGATTGAAAACTGTTGTTAATATAATGATAATATGTAGCTGAATAATATTTATAAAATTATCATAGATACATTTCACACTTATCAACAAAAGACGAGTTAAATACCTAAATATAATGCTCCTGGATTCTCTAAACAGAAGAATTATTTTGTCACTTCATAAATCGAAATGTAAAAATTCAAAGAATAGAAATTTTTGAGATTTCAAGATATTCTGCAAGTTCCATAGTCGAGTCATTCAAGACAAAAGGGCCAGAAATGTAAACAAAAGTTTTCCAAAACTTCACAATTGAAAAATTGATTTAAAATGTACTGCAAGTCTTATTTGAGGTCCGCAAGCCGATGGGGGAAATCAAAGCGAATAGGTCAAGCAATATCCATTATTTATCAGTGAACTTTGGTGGCGAAGGAATTGACCAACATAGGCATCCAACCAGGGAGTTCTGTGTCTCATTACAAATAACGTACTCTCCTGTTTGACTAATTGCGGCTCTAACCCTGCTGGGAAAAAGAAGATAGGAAGGCCTGACTTTGAGGCTGGAACCGGAACCTTAAACAGAAGTCCGAGGACTTGAATTGTGTTTGGGTGTTTGTGAGTGCATGTGGTGTGTTTTCATCCTTGCATTTTCTTTTCCTTGTTTTTGTTTGTGCTTGTTTGTTTTTTATAGATAAATTTGTGTCTCTCAAGGAGAATTTTTTTGTTTTTTTTTAAAACAAGAATTAAAAGTTAAAGAGACAAGAAAGAGTGAACGATGTTAAGCCCTTGTTTAATACACTCAAGGAATCAGCTTTTTTTTTATGATCATAGAGTTAATTTTTATTTTGTTTTGTGCGACTATCTTACATATATTTTTATATTTTTAGGATTTTCTTTCTCATACAATGTTTGATCTCAACAAATTGCCTCATTTCAATCAATCAGGGTCTCTTTTTTTTTTTCTTTCTTTCTTTTTTCTCCCTGT
>JAOWAY010172837.1:0-10390 GCA_028565895.1 Goniobranchus geometricus | reverse complement strand
TCTTCTTCTTCTTCTTCTTCTTCTCCTCCCCCTCCTCCCACCCCCCAAACCTCTTCTCCACTCAAAAAAAAGAACAAAATTAATAAAGCAAACAGCAAATGAACAAAATACAAACAGCAATTCGGACAAAATGTTTTTTATGGTTACCGGTAAAATACTCAAAGTAAGTGTAAACGAATAGATTGAAAATTAGACAAAAGTCATTTAGGACTCATGTTGTCATGTTTCCCATTTGATGTAACTCTTACTTAGTGTAAACAAACGTTATAGACTGTCAACTTACCGTCACCGGTGTTCCATGTCATTTTCGAAGCAGGATACCTTGGCGTTTGGTTTGCATTTAGGTATAACCCAATAAAATTATAGAAATACAGTCGAGACAATTAAGGAATTAAATAGCTCGATCGAATAAATGTCAAATCAAAGAATAGTTTACAATTATTTAGCTACTTAATTTATGAAGCTGTCAACAGTTAAGTATATGTAATGCTATTAATTCTTGACATGACCTGCTTTTGTTGTCTTGACGAGTATGAATTATGTGACTCAACTTGAGAATTCTATCAAGAATCTCTCTTCGCAATGATCTGGGAATGACAATTCTGTTTTCTTTTAAAATTATTCCCTCAGTATTGCTCAGCTCTCCTTTAAAGTTAAAATATTCTTGTAAATCTGCTGTTATCTTTCTTTTATGTTCAGGCCATCCATTTTGATGGATGTACTCTTGAACCCTCAAGGGTTTCTCTCCTGATTTCTTCAAGTTTTCCATCTGACACTGCCATGTCGATCTTATCATGCAGACATATGATTGTTTATCTAATTCGTCCGGGACCATTGATATGTCCATCTCTTCTACTGGACTACGAGACAATGTGTCTGATATCACCATTGCTTTTCCTGGTTTGTGTTCAGTGTTTAACTTGAATCTCATCAACCGCATCAGCAGGTGTTGGCATCTGAGGGGCGTTTCTGATAAACCTTTGGTATTTATCAACAGAACGAGAGTTTATGGTCTGTGTAGAGTGTGAAGCTCTCTAAACCCATGAGATAACGGTCGAATCTCTCACATGACCGGACTGCTGCTAAGCACTCCTCGATCTGTGCGTATCGCTGCTCAGTCTTCGTCAATGCTCTAGGGCAAAATGCATTGGGTCGTAGACTATCACTGCGTTGTTGTAATAACACTCCCCCAATACCATAGCTGCTGGAATCTGCTTCCACTACAGTTGTCAGCTCTGGGTCGTAGAACATAAGTGTTGGTGCTGTTTTGAGCATATTGACAATTTTCTTAAATGCCTCCTCGTGTGCGGGACCCCACGTCCAAGCTGCTTCTTTGCTATGGAGTTCATTCAGTGGCTTCAACGTTGTTGACAGATGGGACACATATTTTCCCAGATAGTTCACCATGCCTAGATATCTTCCTAGGTCATTGATGTTTTCAGGCTGTTTCATGTTTAGCAATGCTGTAACTTTGTTTTCATCAGGGGGCATGCCATGATTGCTGATTATATGCCCTAGGAATGCAATTTCATTTTTCCTATATACACACTTGCTTTCATTTAGTGTCAGACTTGCTTCTTCTAGTCTTTTCTTCACTTTCTTTAGAAGTTCTTCATGCTCTTTTGCAGTTTTGCGATGACAAAGGATGTCATCAAAGTGACATATGACACCATCTATTTCCTCTGAGATTTCCATTATGATTCTTTGGAAAATCTCCGCAGCAGATGAAATTCCAAATGGGACTCTCTTGAAATAGAATTGTCCTAACGGTGTGATGAGCGTTGTCAGTTTTGCTGTCGTCTCTTCAAGAGGTATCTGCCAAAATCCAGATTGTGCATCGAGCTTTGAAAATATATTAGATCCACGCAGTTTGTGAATAATGTCATCAACTGTTCGGATGACAAACCATTCTCTCTTCACAGCTTTGTTCAGTTTCTTTAGATATGCACATATTCTGATAGATCCATTTGGTTTTATGATCGGAACCATTGGTGACACCCACTCTGTTGGTTCAGTACGGTAATCTCCTCAATGATTTTCTGTTGTGTCATTCTTTGTAGCTCTTCTTTGGCTTTTACTACAGATTGACAGGGGTTTCCTCCTGGCTTTTGTCACACTATAAGGAGCTGATCTTTCTCTCAGTCTTATTGCTACTGGCTTACACTTGACTGTGTCGAGGCATTTTGACTGGGTATTGTTCTTGGAGTCGATCCCTGTTGTGTCTTTCACATTTACACTGGCTATCTTCAGGACCAGTTTCATTTCTTGACAAGTCTTGAGTCAATCTACTGTAGGTGAATAGCTTGAAGTTAGAATAAACAACACATCTGCTTCTTTACCTTTGTAACGACATCTTAGGGTGACTTCCCCAATGACTGGAATGCTCGTTCCTGAGTATGCTGTTAATATTGAGCTGCTCGACTGAATTGTTCTCTTTATTTCAGTCTTTTGAATGCTATTTCAGACATGACATTTGCCTGAGCACCTGTATCCAGTTTAGCATGCATGGATTTCCCATTAACACTCATCTCGATTGTCCATTCATTTTCAGTACCATTATAGGTAGACCAATGAACAATTCTTCATTGCTTCTTGTCTCATGCCATCCTTTGTCAATTTCTGAATTATGACCTATTGCATTTATTTTTCGACACACTTTGACAAAATGACATCTTCCTTTGCAGTTATGGCAAACTTTTCCAAAAGCTGAACAAGATTTCGGGGCATGAAAACTTCCGCATTTCTGGCACTTCTGCTTTTGACCTTGCTTGAACTGCTTTGGCCTTGTCTCACCAGTTTTTCTTTTTGATGTTTGTTGGCTTGGAGGTCTCTGCTTTTGACCTTTGTAACTACAGGCTTTTACAGCATCAACCTTCTCTGAGCCCATTAAACGTAATCCCTTCCTTGATTCTTCATCGGCTCTGCAAATACAGAGAGCTCTTTCTAATGTGAGATCGGCTTCTGCCAGATATCTTTCTTTTATAATTTGGGATGTTATTCCAACTACCACCCTGTCTATGATGAGAACCTCTGTTAATTGTCCAAATCTGCAGTTTTTTGATAATTTTCGAAGAATCGTCACATACCCGTCTAATGTTGCATGTGACTCTTGAGATCTGGTGTTAAACTTAAAGCGTTCCAAAGTGACTTTTGTCTTTGGATTACAATAATTTCCAAATCTGTTTGACAATGTCTCTACATTGCTCTCTCCATCTTGGACTTCTCAAGTGTTATGAACGTCTCTCCCATTTTGTCCTATTTTGTACAACACTTCTGAGTACTTTTCATTTTCCGTTTTATCTGGCATAACAGATTTAAAAATAATTCCATGGTTTCTCTCCATGCCTTCCATCGCTCATCTAGGCCTTTCTCTCCTTCTACTGGTTGCCTTAGCTTGATCGACATTTTAAGTTTCCTAGAAATGTAGCTCTTGACTGTATGGTATCTCTGAGATCCGTATTGCCGCTGTTTCCTTTTGCTCGGCAAAAGTCGATAGCAGAGCGTCAATTCGGAAATTTCCGTAATGGGACTTGCACAGCCATGAACGTGACTAGATATGTACAATATAATATTATAGATCTAGATTAAGCTTATATCTAGATCTAGATCTCGCTGCATCAGATAATGAAATAAATGAAAAAACAGTCAATTCTGCCGTTGTCAATTTATTTCATACTTATCTAAGTCCTCAATGACGAATTAACTTTACTTCTGACACCATTTTTGGGTTTGCATTTAGGTATAACCCAATAAAATTATAGAAATACAGTAGAGACAATTCAGTAAGCAAGGCGCTTGTTTAACCGGTGGAAGTGGAACTCCTCTTTTATTTAGAAGTCATCCGATTGGCCAAACCAAGAGATGGTTCAATATATACTATTTTCTTATGCATTATACAACACTTGTTTTGCCACTTTTTTCAATCCATAGCGTGCATGATATTGACACCCATGTTTGCGCCTGCATTGTCCAGCCAGTTTGTTCTCCTCCTCTCTCAGCCTCATTTATCTTCAATTTTTACATCCATAATTATTTTCTGATTAAAACTGTGCCTCCTCACCCCACCATAATATCTCACTCTTCTTTGTTTCACTGTTGTTATGTAGATGGAAGTTTCAGTTTAGAAGGATTTGATTGTTTAACTTTTTTTTCTGTCCATTTCACATGGCAGAGTCTTCCATATGTCCAAATTTCAAAAACATTAAGTTTCTTTTCTAGAGCTGCTATGAGGGATCAATCTTCACTATCATTTAAAATTACATAAAATGTCATCATGACTGCGGGGGTGAAGTTCAAACTATCTTGCAAAATGGTGTACTTCTTACTCTTCTCTTGACACTTTGTCTGAGAGGAAGGAGAGAAATAATTGTTGACTTCAGGTGCCATATTAATTATTCTTCTGTGTCAAATCAAAGCATATAACTCTACTTTTTCCAATGTTTTTTTTTTCCCACCAATATTGTCGTTATTGGATGCCATTTGTTTTACTTTTGCGACAAAATTTTGAAGCAATGAATTTGCATTGTTTTTGAAGATTTAAGATCTGTTATTCTCAAGATATTATTTATTGTTCAAGAATCGGCTCACTTATTTTGTCCATGAATATTACAATGAACAGAGAACCAATGTGAAATAATAAAAATGTTCATAAAAATGTCAAATTAAGTTTACCCTCATTCAAATTCATGTCAATAATGTTTCTTTTGGAATGACAGAATGAGAATTTTGGGTGATAGGACCATAACAGGAATGGTAACTTATCAAAAGCTGCTTTGTAGAAAACGTTCATTCATCATGACTGTGGCATCAAGTTCAGACTATCTTGCTAAATTTTGTTCTTCTTACTCGTCTCTTGACACTTTGTCTGAGAGGAAGTAGAGAGATAATTGTTAACTTTAAGTGCCATATTAATTATTTTTCTGTGTCATTCTCTAAGCATATAACTCCATTTTTTCTAATGTTTTTTTTTCTTGCACCAATATGATCGTTATTTTGTTTTATTTTTGCCACAAAATTTCGAAGCAATAATTTGCATTGTTTTTGAAGTAATCTAAACTTACAACATAAATATACAGCTTGTTCTTGGCATTCTGAAGCGACATAGTCCTAGACTCCATACACAGAATTGTATGTCTAAAGAATGACACATTTGTTTTCCATTTCTTATGTTGTATGAATACTGTCATCCATGGAATGCATTTTCCTTTATTTTGAATCCTTTATTCAAAACAAACATAGATTAATTTTACACAAAATGCTAAGTCTTTCTCTATCAGTTATTTCTTTTATGATTTTTGGCTGAAATTTAGCTCATTTTGTTCTTTAGGTTCTCTTCTTTACTGCAAAGTTTGTAATTCTTTGAGCCTCTAAAAGAACATTTTTAACATTGTAATCTTGGCAATGCCAGGTTCTCAAAGGCCAAGAGTTTATATTGAAAGGCTCAAGGAAAATGCAGTTTTATAATTTTGACACAAATAATAATATTTAGAAGTTAGAAAATGTTTTGCAAAGTCTTCTTTCACAGGCAGACTCGGCCTCATTACTTTAATTGGTCTGATTTGTGTGGCAGCAAGGCTGTGGAATCAAGGAGTTTGACCTGTGATCCCGAGGTTCTGAGTTTGAAACTGGGCCATGCTGTGATGCTGTTTACTTTGAGTTTTCATATCTGAGCTTTTGTAAGCGCTAAATCCACTAAATGAGCTCACAGCGCTGTATAAGTGTTCCGCGACAGGGCTTTTCCAACCATATTATACCTTCTCAACTGTATATAGAGTATACAGAGATGCAGCCCTTGAGAAGGTATCTGGTTGGAAAAGGCTTGTTAAGGAACACTTGTACAGCATCATATAATATCTCAGAAATTCGAAAATAACATGAAAAGTCAGACAGGATTGACACAGAAAAATCATCTTTGTACATTCTCCTCTCATCTTGACAGGAAAATATTAGTCCTTTCCACGTTTTTCTTTGTATTCATTAAACTTTTCTCTAACTGTGATACAAATGTTTACGTTTAATATAAATATCTGTACAATAGAATGTATAACTCAGAGGACGTGTTTACCTTAAAGATTGTAGAATCTTAATTCAGTCTGAAAATATAGAAATGGCTTCCCAGGGGCTCCCGTATACTCTGTCAATTCAGCATAGGCCTAAAATCCAAAATCTAATACACGGGACAAAACCCATGTCCGTCCAATATCACTCGGCATCCTTTCGCACCGATTTTCTCTGCGCATCCACAACAGTCACATCCGAGTTATAACTCAAAACAAAAATGTGCAATAATTGGTTCCTCCGAATATCGAATCACAGTTTGTAGCAGGAATTCCCGTGAGGAATATCAGGATCAAGACTATTTTGAAATGTCTGTATAAGTCCTTTACCATGTTTGGAGTAATTGAGTTTATCTCTAGTGAGCAAGGAAGTAATTTTTCTTCTTTTTTTTTCTTCTTTTTTTCTTTGCAAAATTATTCCAAGAGTAGTGAGTTATTGTTAGCACCATAAGCTGCTTCAATTTCATCTCCAGTTTTTGATGCTATTTTAAAAGAATTACACATCTTCTACATATCAGAATTTTACATAATATATATATCATTTTACTCGTCTAGAAACAGCGCATCTTTTTGTTTGGAATGTGAATTTTTATTGCTGAATTTTTGTGATAATTGTGTATTTCTCCATTAACAAATGCACAACTTTAGTTACTCGATTGGAATTGTGAGTGATGTTAACTGCTTCATTGTCAACTGGGGCCTGTCATCGCCTGTTAAGTAGCCATGGACAGTGACACAGCTGTCACAACAAATATGTCAACAATCACGACCTATGTGCGTTGTGACCTCAATAATAAATATGGTCACCCCTTGGCAGTACGTGACTTGCTTCGGCAAAGTCATATTTTTGTAAACACAGTCAGACAGACGCGGAGACGAAAAAGAGGTCTGGCGGTAAATAAATCCAAAAGATGTGTCGACATAACAATTTGATAGTCATCAAGCCATTTCTAAGTATAGTTACAAAATCAGTTAACTTACACATCGGCTATACAAGACTTAGTAGCTGAGAAAGCCTGTGACATTCTTTTCTTAAAAAACATGGCTTGGCTGCAAAGGTTCGGCAAAATTTGACGTACCGGTACAAAACTCTGACATGTAATTATGGCCTTGACAAAGAAATCGTTACCATCGACAAGTATTTGAAAATACACAACTTTAAGTCATTTGAACTACTTGAAACGATTTTCAGAATTGAAAATGTTGCTTACCATATTTTATGTCTTTCCAAACCATCCCCTTCGCGAAAAAATAAGCTTAAACCATCATATTTTCTTAATGAATCCGAGGCATTTCTTTTTGAAAGACACTCAGTTCAGAAATCGAAAATTTACTGACTTTAGGAGACTTCAATATTCATGTGGACGATACTAATGACAGCATGGCAAAGCCGTTTCTGAACCTCCCTGACTCTTTCGGTATGCTGCAACACGTTAACAAACCAACTCCAATGGCAGGCCACTTTTTTGGCCATGTTTGGTCTGACCATAATGATAACAACAACTTGTCTGTCAAAGTCGAAGACTGTCCAATGCCAGATCACAATTACATAAACATCTCAATGAGTTTTAAGAGTCCCGACCCCGTGCGAAAGACCATGATATACAGAAAAACTAAAAACTTTGACTCTCATCAGTGTGAAAGTGAAATAATTTCAAGTGGTTTATTTGAATATGTAAAATCTAAAGAAAATGTTGCTGAGATAGTCGAAGAGTATAACAACACCCTCAAACAAATTCTTGATCAACAGTGTCCAATATTAATTAGGCCACACAAGGAATGGTTCACTGAAGAAATTCATAAGATTAAGCATAAATTGCGTAAAGCTGAAAAAACGTGGAGACGTACTAAATTGCAGGTCCATCGTGAAATTTACATCAAAATAAAGAAAGAACGCAATGCATTGATTGAGTATTCCAGATAGAAGCATTTTAAGAGACATTGTTGTCACAAAAAGGAAATTTAAAAGACCTGTCTGTGTCAAACCCTCAACAGCATGACGAAGCAGGAGCCAGCGTCGTTACCATCTCATACATCCCAGAAACGTTTTATGGATTTTTTCGATAATAAGATCAGGGGCATTCGTTCAAAACTCGATTTGGATATTCACATTGATGATACACTCTCACATTACATCAAACACAAGCTATGATAACACATGTGTATCCTCACTAAAGACAGCAACGAGACTATAATATTCAGAAGATGCAGATTTAACGAAGACATCTATTGATTATCCATCATCGTCAGGAAGGAATAAATATCCCCAACAGACGTAAAACTCGACAACTTTGCAACAGCTAGTGAAGAAGAAATTGAGAGATTATTTAAACTTAGTCCGAATTAGTCTTGTTCTCTTGATCCTATACCAACATGGATTATTACTTTTGTACCAATTTTACAACAATTGTCAATACAAGTCTATCGACAGGGACTGTGCCATCATCAAACCACTTCTTTAAAAAGCCTCATTAAACCATATTATTCTTTAAAAACTATAGGCCGTGTCTAACTTGACACTTTTGTCCAAAATAATAGAAAAAAATTGTATCTAGAAGAATCCATACTTTTTTAACGTAAATTTTCTGTTTTCAAAAGTCCAGTCATCATATCGACTAAATCATTGTAATGAAATTGATTTAATCCGTGCTTTTGATGATATTATCAAATGCCTGGACGAAATAATTACGTTCTTCTTATCTTGTTGGATCTCAGTGTCGGTTCTCAGGTCTTCAATAACAGGGTTTCTCCTCTGGGGGCGAAGATACAACATTATAGTAAATTTTCCATCCTGTCAAAACAAACAGATCTGATACTCTTTCTGGTATGAAGTAATTTACCAAAGTTTTGCCCTCATTTTTCATCTATTGCTACACCCTTGACTAATTTATTGCAGAAAAATGTCCCTTTTTACATGGTCTTCTATTGTCAAAAAGCTTTCAAACGATGGAAAAAAAACACCCTCGAGAGCTCACAGTGTTAGTTTCTCCGGATTTTCAGAAATGTTTCTACGTCCTTTCTGATGCCCCTGGGTTTGGGGGACGGAAATGTGTTAGCCCAGAAATATGAGGATCTTTTGCATCCTGTAGCCTATCTTTCCAAGAAACTGCTGACTACTCTACCCTGAGCGAGAGTGTTTGGCTTTGGTTCTGACTTTAAGCTGTTTTGATGTCTATACGAAGAAAGTTATAGACCTAGGACTTGATCATCATAACCCATTGGTTTCCGTACAAAGGATGAAGAACACGAATTACCGTCTGATCAGATGGTTTTTACGCCTGCTGAGATAATCGTTGGAGATGTGTATTGACTGTCATTGATTTGAGAAATTGTTTTTTGCCCTATCATTAGTGTTCTCTTCGTGTGTATAGCTGATCGTTTATTGTGGAATAACTGTGTAGGCACGCATCTAGATTCTTTTTTCGTAATATTATATTTGCCCATGATAGACCTCATTATTTTGTGGTAGCATTAAGTCTATCATTCTGAGTCGCTCGCTGTCAATTATGGCAAATAAACTTTGTTCATCCTCTATTTATCGTAAGTTTGGTTTGCCTCAAGGTCCTTGGGCCGTTATTTAATACATTGTATACTCAACAACTCGGTGCCCTCAAAGGCAGGTATAATTCCATCTTACCACTTGTACGCTGACGATACCCAGCTCTATGCCTCTGTCGATCATGCCCATTTCAAATCAATGTGGCAAGCAAGGGAGTTGTGTATTGAAATTGAAGGCGTCAAGAACTGGATGATATGCAATAAATTGAAAATGAACGAAGAGAAAACAGGTATTATTTTCTTCAAGCCAGGACACTTTAAGCGACCTATAATGAAACATTCATCACAGCGGCACAGCCAATGGAACACAAAATGATTTCAGTGAAGAGGATAGAAATCTGGGCGTGTTTTTTCATAGTGTACTTTCCATGGAACCTCATATAAATTACTTATGTAAGATATTGTATTATGAATTGAGAAGAATTAGTCAACTTTCATCGTTTTTTAACTTTTTGTCATCAATGAAAATTCTGGTGTCATCTTTCACATTTGCCCTTCTGGATTGCAGCAAGTCTCCTTTGTCTAATATTCCAATTATGCTTCTCAACAAATTTGCAACAAATTCAAAACCACGCTGCGGGGTTTTGAGGAAAAGAAACGAGATCATATAATTCCCATGCTTTCTGTTCAGGCCCAAATAATTTATGAAATGTCTGCTATCTGCTACAAATCAATTAATGAGAAAACTCCTCTTTATCTCAGGGAGCTTTTTAAGATTTATGAAGCTCTTAGAGCCTTTAGATCATCATCATCATCATCATCATTATTATTATTAT
>JAOWAY010172726.1:0-10390 GCA_028565895.1 Goniobranchus geometricus | reverse complement strand
ATAGCGTCACAGCATGGAGAAAGGCCTACTTATCAGTTCGCCTGACCACGGTCAAGCAAAGGGAGATCACTAAAAGTGAAACTTCGCTAAGGAGGCGGAGTCGACACTCCTGTTATATTATACTCCTTGTTAGGAGACATCTGATTAACTTTTTGATTTTGTTTCTACCATCTCTGGTCTCTCAGAAAATGAGTTCAACTTGTCAATCATCAAATACTCCATGGTTTGTTCTCCAAGAATGAGGGGCTTTTCAGGAATTGCAAAATATTATTGTGTTTGTTTTTGTCATCCATGTGGATGATTTTCAGTTACACTTTACAATGAAACTTTATGACCGTAAGAATATGTTCCTTGCTAGTTACTTTCCTTATCCTTTGCTGCTACTGCCAGAAATCTTCCCCCTTTTTTTTTCTATGATAGAATTTTTTTTTTTTCACTTCACAGGACTATCTATCACATAAAGGTTGAGCCAGGATACTACACTGATGTGATTCCTCAGCCAGCTCAAGAAGTTCAGGTGATGATCCCGGGACCGCCAGATCCACCAGAAATTTTCCTCCGTTCCATTGACATTGATGAGTTCAGCATTGAGTGGGGGGAGCCAAGGTTGTATGGTGGTGTTAAAGTCAAAGCATATCAGGTGAGACCTGCATTGTTTTGTTCAGATTTTTGTTTTGTTTATGGTTTGGTTTGTTTGTTTGTTGTTTGTTTTTTACTGTTGGATTGTGCTTTTGTTTTGTTTGTTCTTATGCAAGAAGGTTGAAATATTTATGCTTTGGTTATGTATATAATATTAATTGGATGAAAAATTTTAATATTCCAGTGATTGCTTGTATTTCACAGGAATTAGTAGATTATTTCTGTGACGGGATTTTTTCTATAAGACTTTATTGTCAATTAACTGGCATCAAGAGAAACATTTTTACCGTAAGTAAAGAAATTTGAACTGTTATGCATAAATATGAGTTTAGATTAAGAAAAATTTACATAGTTTTTAGTTTTTATATTATCTTGTGAAGTGCTTGACTTTTTCAATGTCGATTATCCTCATCAGGTTTATCTAAATGAGAAGAAAGCTGGCAATGAATTGAATGCAAACAACAACAAAGCAACAATTCCATGCAGACCCAACAGGTAAGAATAAATTTTATCTGAAAAAGAAGAAAAAAAGAGTCATTCAAACACTGATCGTATTCCAAGTAAATGGAAAGGACTTAAAGCACAAGTCTCTTAAAGCTCTGGATTGATATAAGTGTTATAACTTGCTACTTAGTTGTATATAATAAGTTATTTACTCTCACATACGAATTAGCTTTCACATTGAGAATGACAAAAGGTAATAGCACAACTTCTTTTTTCAAGAGAAGGTCTGATTAAATGTTGTATAACCAGATAGATATAGGCAAGGCCTGACAATGATGGTGGGAGTTGAAATATACCCAGAGACAGGGCCTGGGGAATGGTTAAGACCATGATATTTCACTCCAGACAGCATATGATATTGAATTTCAAATTACTGGTACTTTTAATTTTGTGCTAATTAAAAAAAAAATTGAAAAGTCTGAGCATTTATATAGCGCTAAATCGACTATGTGCTCGAAGCGCTGTACAAGTGTTCCCCAACAGGCCTTTTCCGATCAAATACCTACTCAACTCCTTAATCACCAAGTACAAGACTGAAGACATTTATTCTGGATTGGTCAAAGCTTCGTTGTTGAATTAGACATTTGAGATTTCTTGTCTTCCTCCCTCTTTGGTTAGGATTAATGTAATTTTTTCGTCTTTTTCCTTTCTTTTTTATTAGCAATTTTTTTTTAAATAGTCAGAGTCATCAATTATATGAGCATGCTGCTTTTTATTTTTTTATCTAAATCAGGACATATCGTGTGAATCTAGTAGCACTGAGTGACTCACCAGATTATGGCGATTCCCCCAAATCCAACACACTGGTAGTGAACTCCTCTGGTCATGGAGATGCTAGTCTGGTCCACGATGACATGGTGACGGATGATGCCGGTATTCCTGTCAAGGTCACTAAGGTCACAGAGAATGGTATACATCTTGACTGGAGTCGATTTGTGGAGGTCGATGACGTGGCTAGCTACAAGATCCAGTGGAGCAGTGTTGCTCAACCAGAGGTAAGTACATTTTTTGCCTGTTATCAGCATACTGATTATATTTAAATAGAGAAGGAATGAGGAGTATGTTTGCAAAAGAGTGCCATGGATGGAGGTGATTGGCAGGATAAAAAGAGGAAGACCAAAACAAAGATAGACGGATTGTGTATGTAAAGATATGGAGAAACTTGATGTAGACGAGGATGACGCAATGGAATGGAACATGTGGGAAATAATAGTCTTTCCTAGTAACAATCTAGCAAGTAGCAGAAAATGCTTGAAGAAGAAGTTTGTTGAATGTTTTCAAGAGCTTATTTAGAGATTAAAGATTCATGGAAGAGTTTGAAAGCTATAGATATGACAGCATGAATAGCTATCACTTTATGTGTATATCATTGACTTTGGGATCAATAACTTTTAACCAACTTTTGAAATACTCTTCACTCAGCTTCCCTCAGACAGAAAGAAAAGAGAAGTAGGTGGTATCAACCAAAGATGTATAGTCATGATAAAAGTTGGTCTAACTTAGTTATTCAGGTATAATATTATTTGAGGAAGAAGAGGAAGAAAAGTGATGTACAATTTTTTTTCCCCCTGCCCTTTGACAGTCTTACTCAGTCTTACCAAGTCAGTCAGATTACCTGAAGAAAGAGAAAAGAAAGAGAAGAGGAAGAACATAAAATAGATTAATATTTATATTTCAATGGGAGGATTAAAACTTTTGAGTCAGAAATCACACAAGTACCTTATCCAAGCTTTTATATCACCATGTAAACTGCTTTTTAAGCTTTTTCTCATGTCACCCAAACATTTTATATTATTCTCATTTTATTATCATTACTGACAACATTAGCATAATCAATAACGCTATTATCATCATCTTTGTTTATCTTGATTGTTATATTTTCATTTAAAATGTAATTAGCCTATTAATTTCATATTATGTTATTTGTAAATAAAAAATTCAATAAAGTGCATTGAAAAAAAACAAACGCAAAAACAAAGTAATTTATAAAGATTTGGCCTCAAATATGAAAGAATCCTAAATGACCTCAAAAAAAAAATTTAAAATAGGAAATCACCTTAATCTTTAAAACAGATTAAAGAAAACTTTTGAACATTGAGAATATTGTTCAGTTAATGGATGACTGAAAAATAAAAGTATTCATAAAGGCACATCTGTCAGAAAATTCCGTGAGAAGTGATCAGAATGAAACACATTTTCCTGCCGAGGAAGGTACCAATTTTTTGCAATCATTCTCTGAATCCAACGTGATATGATCAACTACCCATAACACAAATAAATAAGCGTATTCCCATTCTGTGAATGGAGAAAGGAAGGTAATGATGACATGGGCAATTTACTTTAATGCCTTTGATTCTGGATACAAAGATGTCTTTTCACTGGATCTGGTAAAAAAAAGAATTAAATGAGAGCAGAGCAGAGTCATTAAATCCAGTTCTTGATAAGATAGATGCATTAATCTTACCCTAGTTGTATCAAACATGAACAGATAACTTCATTCATCTTTGACTTCTATACCAGACATTATTATTGTTTGAGAATGGAATGAAGAGAATTTTTATTCACATTTTTCTTTCAAATCCCAGCAAAGAGAAGTGAGACTATCAGCAAAAGATACCAACTGTGTAATCAACAAGTGCCTTCCTGGTACCACACACTTTGTGCGGATTGTTGCATGTAATGTCAATGAGCAAATTCTAGAAAAATCCAGGCAACTGACAGTACAGACCTCTGCTCCTCCAGACGCACCAACATTGTCTGTCAGGTATTTTAAAAAATTGCACGCTCTTGTATTTACCAATCATCTGTCATGGGTTATCTCAGTTAATTAGTTATTGCCCTTGCTTCTACAGGCGTAAAGGTCATGGTGCTTGTGTTTTTAATCTCCATATTTCTCCTCTGTGAGCTTGCTTTCCCTCTCCCCACCCTCATTCCAACCCTTTTCCTTAAAAAAGATACGATCTTTTAAGACCTGTAGATTTTGCATGACAATATAATATGCAGCTTGAAATCTTTGTCACCCACTTCTAAAACTTAAAAGTTATATCAAATGTATTTCTTTTGTTATGTCCTTTTATGCAATGTATTAAGAAATAAATTGTAAATTAGTTTTTAATTTTCCTTTATAAAATTCTCTTTCATCCACAGAGCCTGCAATTTCCGATACATTGCCATCCAGTGGGAAAAACCAACTACTTACGGTGATGCCTTAGTGACTGGCTACAAAGTCTATGTCAATGGAATAGTGGAAGCAATCCTGAGCGCAGATCAGCTCAGCTATACTTACACTCAGGGAAAATGGTGTCATGAATATGCCTTCCAGGTCCAGGTAAGTCTGATCATTTAATTCTTTCTATACAAAGATTCTTTGACTGCTGGGCAGTACTTGGTCAATAGTTCACAGTTCACAAAGTGAGAAAGATTTTAATGAGAGTTAAAAACATAGGCCTAGATTTGAGTTTCTCTTGATATGCTTTGCATGAAATGGTTTTCAGATATACTCCAGTCTTACATCGCTCAAATCAAAGTACATTAATTTCCTCTAGCGATACAAATAAGATAGATTATAAACAAAAAACTTTTATATTGAGTCTTTCAACAAAATATCATAGACAGACTTAAACATTAGGAGTCATAACAGGTGTTTATACAATATAGGCTAGAATGTAAATTGATAAGGATGGAACTTGAGAAGTGAGACAGATATTCAGGACTTATTTGTTTCTTCTGCCATTTAAATTTATAAGAAAAACAAGCTACTATAATATTTGGCCAAACTTGAAGATTGATTCAATGATAATATTCTATGCATGAATTCCACCCTTTTTATAAACACTCACTCAATTGATTTAACTTATATTATTGTTATATATTATGTATAATCTTTATCATTTATTTGAATTGTATCTTTTCCTCTTTGTAACTTTTTTCCTCTTCTAAAAACCAATGTCTGCTTCTTACAGTTCTCTCCTTCCAAAGAAGTTGTCCTTTTGGAGCCAGATCTCTGTATGGCTTTAGCTTATCCCAGTTTCTATTGTGTGAAGCAGACAATGTCAGATTTTATCCATCACTCTCTGAATAGGATGCTAGTCTGTTGCAGAGTACTTTTCCAGCCAAAGCTGTACCCATTTTCACCGTGGGGTTCAGTGAAGCTGCAGGGGTTGAATTATTTGTATAAGGAAAAAACGCACGTGTCATTAGCAAGAATTGAGCCTGATGCATCTTGCTCTGCAGGCCAATGCTCTTCCACTGAGCTACAGCACAGCCCTCTCTCCTACCTGCATAATAAAATTATCTTACTTTTCCCCAAAGGGACTGTGATGACCTAGTAGGGCCAATAAATCCCTAAAAGACCAACCAAACAAAGAGACAAGGAAAGGATCTTCCTAAACCATAACCCTGTCGTTTTCTTTTCAGGCTCTGACCCCGGATGACCTTCTAAACAGCAAGCCATCAGAGCCGCTAGTGGTCCCCTGGCCTGGATCTAAAGCTCCAGCAATCAAACGCATTCCTTCCATCAGCAGTTCCACACTCAGAGTTGGATGGGACGAACCTTATCTCACTGAGGGATTGAAAGTCAAACATTTCAATGTATGCAAAACCAGTTCTCTTTTAAATATAAACAAGTGTTCAACCCTGTTCATAGATAAGTAAAAAAAAAGAATTACTTCAGTGTTTATTTCAGACCGGCCCTTATTATTTTTTAAAGCTAAATTTTAAAGGAAGCATTCAGACATATATCACATCAAATTGAAGAGATTGACTAGGGTTTCAAATTCAATAAATTGTATGATTAGCCCCCAAAAGATGTCATTGATATATCAAGAAAACAAGTCAGCACTGAATCTTACAAACTTTATGTATGATTTTGAATAAATTTGCATAAGAAGTGACCAAAGGTCAAGAATTACCTCAGAGCAGAATGTTTTTGACATATGCATCAGGTGCAGCAGAAATAATCTATGCAATAATGTTTAGCACTACATGAAAAGAACTCCTACTTATATCTTTTTAATTATTTTATTTTAAATATACTTTTAATGGGTTTTTTTTTTTCAAAAATTTTGGTTTTGATCTATAGTTTCATTGATTTAATGTAATTTGTTTTGTCTCATATTTATTTTTAAAACATTATTTTGTTACTGGAGGATTTCAGTTTTATCGTCAAGGATGTTAAATAGGAAAACTTTAATTTTATGTCCATTGTCTTTTTATCATAAAAATACTCTACTGAAAGTTCTATGTTTCCAAAATTGTAGGAGGAGAATTAATTTCTTTATATATAAAGTGTTCATTTACAAAAGAATGTTATTTTAGATGTAAATTGTTCGTTTTTCCAGCTCTGTTGCATTGAAGAAGGAACAGAGAAGCTTGTTCAAAGTTTGGGCCCATTCCACCCTGACACTCGTGAAGGAGAATTCAAGAATTTGAAGAAAGGAAATTACTCAGTATACCTTGAAGTGCATGTATGTTTAAAGTCTTCCTCACATCTCTTTAAACCCCAAGTCCTATTTGATATACATATCTGTCATTTCCATCAACATGACACATATCCAGTTTATACAGACAATAACACATTTTTACTTCCTTGAGTGTATTACAAAGAGCACTAAATTTTTTTATTCTAATTTTTTTTTTTTTCGCAAATGGAGTAAGATCTAGGAAAGAAAGTGAAATGAAAAGCCTTTGAAAATAATGTTTTTAAATTATCATCAGAAGTAAATGTGAACATTTCAGTTTCTTAGTCAGGTTTATAACTGTCTCTGAATATTCTTCTTAAAACTCTTGACATGCCTATTCAATTTTTCTGTGACCAATTCCATTACAGTTGTACGGTACAGACAGCGTAATCCGATCAGAAACTATTCGCATGCAGCCTGCCTTGTCCCCTGATCCCCCTCAAATCAGTGTCACCCTTGTTGGTTGGGAAGAAAGGCGGCAGATTGAAAAATTTACATGTGACCTTCTAAATAAGAGAGATAGGTAGGTTTGAAGATTTGATTGGTCTTGATACTTGGTAGTTTTCTCCTAGCTGAGAAGACAAAAAGTAATCTTCTTTAAAGCTTTACAGATGTTGATGCAATCTTTTCGAGTGAATTCAATTTATTTGAAAATGTATCAATGTGATAAATTCCATTAGATTGAAAACGTATCAATTTGATGACATTTCCTTACTCTTCATTAATTTGGCTTGTCTTGTTAGGGGTTGCAGAGAAGATTTTTCCATCTCCTGTCAGTCCTGTTTAAAGCATATTCCTCTCACACACAAACAATACTCCTATTCTCCCTCAATACCACCCCTATATCTTCTCATGGGTATTCCTCTTGTTCTCTTACCTGGTCGTGCTATCATCAGTATCCTTTTGCCAATGCACTCTTCATCTCTTTTCTGAACATGCCCAGACCATTGCTATCTAGACTCTCCTCCTTTATCTGGAAACCTGCTTACTGGACTCTCCTCCCTAATGTCCACAGTCTTTAGTTTATGCTTGGGTAACTAAGATAAGATAAGACAAGATAAGGTACATATTTTATTGTCCAAGAAGGCACATTGATGTGATGGAACAAAATCTCATACAACAAGTTTTTATTCTTGCCGCATGGGTGAGGAATTAAGGCATTTGACTTGTAACTGCAAGGCTCTGACTTCAAAAGCAGGCCACTCCTTAACAGGGTAAATTCCAAATGGGAAGAGGAGGATCTGATCAGCATGCTACAGCAAATGCACCTGTAAAATGGCTGCATCGTTGTATAGTCTTTATGGAGTTGAGAAGGTCATTGGTTGGAAAGGCCTGTGGGGGATCACTTGTACAGCACTTTTTGGTCTGTTACTGGATTTAGCCCTTCATAAAAGTTGGGTTTTTTTTTATTTTGCCTAACCTCATTACAGCCATTGAAAAGTACAGCACCTTCATTTCTGCCACACCAACGCTGATTCCTGCCTTTTAGTTTTCTGCTTAGGTAACTAAGATAAGATAAGATTAGATAAGATATGTATTATATTGTCCAAGATGGCAAATTGATTTGGTTGAATAAAATCTCTTAAGACCAGTTTCTCTCATTGCAAACATACTAGAACAGCAAAATTTCAAATCTTACAAACCCTTTCACTCCTATTGGAAAATAATGTGGCATAACAATAACAAGTTGACATATTTGTGGAATATTAATAAGAAAGATGCTGCATGATACTGATTAATGATAATGGTAATAATAAACCAATAATTAAGGGGGAGCACTGATGATGGAGCAGATGGTTATGCTGGTTGAAGTTTGATGGAAAATTGGAGCAATGAACCTTTGTATCATTCAAGGCAACAAAGCAAAATGATTATTGGTCTGTTCATGCCGATTGTCACTGAACTTGGTCATCAAAGAGGGTCTTTGAATGTGAGTCAGACTGAATTAAGCCTTCAATTATTTTTTTCTCAATGAATCACCCAGCTCATACTTTAAGCCACTGTATTTCTTTATGATGATCATCATTATCATCATTAAGAACTTTGTCTGTTACTTTTCCATTTCTCTTTGTGTTATGGGTCTCCCTATAAAGGAAGCTTCTGGTTGAAATTATCATGAAAAATCTTCAAAAATATCAAATATGTTCATCATCTGTCAGTCCTGTCCGTTTTCTCAATGCGTCCACATAAGACTTTTGTTGCCGTCCTCTTGTGTGAGTCACACACACATCCAATTGCATTACTTTTTGACTCTCCTTGTACAATTTGCTATATTACAACAGGCTAATAAGACAAGTTGGACACAAGTTGAAAAAGATTGGAGCTTTGTCCCATCCCCTGAGAGCTGAGAAAAATGAGGTAATTCATTATGACCAAAAACAAATGTTTCTCCTTTACCTTATACAATTGTCATGAAAAAAATAAAAGTTGGATTCATTATCATTTAGAATTTCGACTACTTATTTAGATATATTGGTGTAAGGTATTCTTTTTTTTTTTAAAGTTAAAAAGATTAGATGCATTACCATTTGCAATTTTGACTATTTATTTAAAAGGATTTATGTAAGGGATTCTTTGCAAAAATAGGTTTAACCATTAATAGCGCGGTCATCTAATAATGCTGAAATATTATAATGGGCCACCAAAATTCTCAATTTGTGAGAAAATTTACCATTAGGCATGGGCAATGGAAAAATAAGAACTTTTCACCAAAACTAGAGCTTCACTTAGAAAAAGATTCCAAAACCTACATGAGTAACCTGATTCGCCCAGAATTACCTAAGGATCAGTGTCACTGCCTACAAATGTGACATTTATAAACCTATTCTAATAATTTAGAGTTTCCCTCAAACTTTAGTCAGGATATAACCAATACTTTAGAGGAAACTGGAAAACATGAATAACATTTATTATAGACGCTTGGAGTGACTTTTATTATACAGAGTGCTCCACATACAATGCAACCCATTTATGATCACAGATCTTATCTGTATAGATCTAATTGATTCAAATAAGAAAAGCGTAAAAAAAATTCACCAGATCTAGATTAGATGTTGGTTTTATGTTACTGGTTTTTGTCAATGTAGGCATGACGTTGTTAAAATATGCCTATGAACACAAAATAAAGTTGACTAATTAATCTTAATCGAATTCTTTAATGAAAATGGAGTCCTTAAACACAGTACTAGTGCTCTTAGAATACACCCTTGAGGAGATTGAAATATCGTGCTGTTAGACGGACCATGCACGTAGATGGACTACAAGGGACATAATCTATACATTTACTCGAGAGACCCATTGTCTCTTTTAACAACCATCAAATGCAAGCCAACATGATCAAATCTGATGAACTCATTTATTACCAAGCCTGTCAATCATGCAATAAATCCCCACATGCTAAACAAAGAATGTGTAGCCTTGTGTGTGAAGGGGTGGAGCAAAAGCCCAGTCACTCAAAACTGACTAAACACAGCGAATCAAGGAAAATTTCCTAATTCACAGTCACTACATTGGTGAGATATGAATAAGTGTTTTATATCATTCATTGGGTGATAAAAGACCTAGGCCACATGTCTGTATAAGCTCATTGTTTTCTCTGTCGCCATACCTCTGCAACATTATGCCTCGCTTTCTGGCAAGTAGAGCCATGTCATTTGTTGATGGCCTACCCAGCTGGATAGTGACCATTGTTTGTTTTGTCCAGGTGGATAGAAAGTTGCTTTACCGTCTGTCAGGTCCGTGGCGGGTAGAGCCGTGTCTTTTGTTAACAGGCTACCCACCTGGACAAT
>JAOWAY010172615.1:0-10390 GCA_028565895.1 Goniobranchus geometricus | reverse complement strand
ATGTCAGGATAGGGTAGACTGGAGAAAGATCATTTCGGATATCTAGATCCCATACACTGAAAGGTAGAATGGGAATTGGAAAAAGAAAGAAAGAAAGCATTGATCTCTTTCAATAGTTAAAAAAGTAAAGATGGCATTTGTATAGCACACGTTCCACGGCGTATCCAAGCTCACGGCACTTTACAATAACATCTTACTCCCCTGACCAACAGCAACACAGAACATTTAGAACAAGACGTGCAGCATGTTAGGCGCGAATACATTTTTTCCAGACAGAGACAGTGCTGCCTTAACAGCCAGGTACGCATTCACACCTGAGTCAAGTGAGGTGAGCGGAGTGAAGTGCCTTACCTAAGGACACAACGTCTGTGACTTTGCGCACCTAGCAAAGCTTGAACCCACGCGGTCATGCACTGACCATATTGAACGTCTCTTGACTCTCGACTCGTGCCGAGCTAATTTAACGTATTGGATCATATGACTGCAAAATTCTACCAAGGGAACTATTTTCTAAAAAATTATAGCATGTTTTCAACAACAAAAAATACCTCTAAGAGGTCAAGCTGGAGGATAACATATCAATTTCCCAAAGATTGCAAATTTTTCTGATGTCCAGATTTTGCAAACTCATGGTGTACAGAGCACAACGCTGGTTGATGACAAAATGAATCTGCCATTGGATGAAAATCAATCTAAAATGCCTCTGGTGAGAAAATGACTTTATGCCCAACAAAAATTATCTTCAGAGAGCAAACTAAAAACATCAGAAGAATTGCGACGAGAGAGAAAAGTTTGCTGCCTAAGTTGCCAACACAACAGGATATATATATAAATATATAGATATAGATATATAGATATATAGATATGTTGCAGTATATATATATCAAATACCACCATTGTCACACATGGCAGCAAACATTTTTCCCTATGAAATCACACTTTCCATCCTAGTGCATTACTGAAAATTGTCCCTGTGCATCATGG
Source organism: Goniobranchus geometricus (assembly GCA_028565895.1). Lineage (NCBI taxonomy): Eukaryota > Metazoa > Mollusca > Gastropoda > Nudibranchia > Chromodorididae > Goniobranchus > Goniobranchus geometricus. Next base: position 9,406 of record JAOWAY010172615.1, on the reverse strand, counting down.
TATTAATTTTCTTCTTCTTTTTCCCTGTCAGTTTTTGGTCACTTTACAGATATTCCTCCAAGAGCTTTTTATAACACTCAGGTAATTTATCTCAGTTAATTCACTAGTCTGTAAACAGCTTAATTTGCTTTGAGAAATTATTTACATATTTCTTGATATTTCCTAGCATTTTTGCAAACTTGTGAAAGATGTTGTTTCATTTCCCATAATTTACTTTTTTTAGATTCATTGACTGGTAATGCTCATGACTCATATGTGTGCAATTTGCATGTATTGTGTGTTTAGAAATTCGTTTCTGTGGCACAATAGATTGTGTGTTCGTATTCATTGTCATCATGACCTGATGTTGTTCATTTTTTTAAGGTTGATGTAGGATATTGGAAAGACTGGGACAAGCAAACTATAGAAGTTCGCATCGTGGACAAAGATACAGAAACAAGTTCCGAAGTTGTTCATTGGATATATAAATTTCCAGTATGTTATTATTTCAAACTCCTGTTACATTTGTTGTATATTCAGACCATTGAATTTCATTTATATTTCAACCATTATTTGGCATTATGCTTAAGGATATATATCCTCACTGTGTTACAATCTTGGCATAAGTCATTTTTTATACTTCTGAGATGTTTGATAAAATGCGGATCGGCATAAGTCTGATGATGACTTATGCCAATATGAATTTATTAGTTTTGTACAAAACTCTAAGTAATGATATATATAGATATAAACTTCTATCATAATTTCTTATCTGGTAGATGTATTGGTTTTTAAAGACAGGGTGGCCAGGTGACACAGAAAGTATGAACAGCATAGGAAATTTGAGCGTATATTACATGTCGTATTGTGTACGGAAATTAGTTTTGGCGGTAAGAAAAATTAAAACTTTCAGTCAAATAGTTGGTTAAAAGGAGAAGTGGCTTTGTGAAAGTATGAAACAGAAATGCAATTTAAAAGGCAGTGATGGCATATCATGTTGATACATGCTGGAGTGTAATTGAAAACCTCAGTCTCTGTCGTCAATCCATTTCCTCAAGAAGCTAGGAGGAGTCATTCTGTAAAAAAATATATCTAGATCTATTATCAAGTACATATTTTTCTCATAGTATAGTGGAAGAAAATTTCAAGTCTTGGTAGCAAATTTTGAAAAGGGATTTCCCTGGCCACCCTGAAAGTTCATGTCAGGGCAACTATTTCTTCACTTGAATTCTTGACCAGTTACATTAATGGTTCATAATACGTAGGACCTCTGTTATTGGAACCCTATGGAAACCTGGGAAATTGGGACGGAATTTTTTCTTTATAATTTATATCCCTAATCGGGAGAATGTCATATGTTTTCTTAGTTTCAAAGAACTTTCAAGTGTATAATTCTTCACATTACACAAGAATAAGACAGTCTGGTATTATGAGGCAGTGAAGAGAACAAAGAAACCTGTTTTGGCACTGACCAATCAAGAGGGTGCTCAACAGCTGGACTAAGTTAACAGAACCTTGCAATGAAGGATGGTTGGGTTGTTTCATGACTCATTGGATGTACTTAGAAAATTAGCTCTGTGTGGATAATAAAGCTGCGTATGGAAGTCTGTTGTCTGCCATGTTGCAATCATTGCTGACCTCTGTGATTGACAGGTGGGTTTCAACCAGTGTGTCATCTGAATTTTTATGTCCAGCACTCGGGAGATTGTAGATTAACCCATTTGAATCCAGTCAGAGGTTGAAGTGAATGTTAGGGGCTGGCAGAGCTAAATGGTTTTTAGACCTCAACAGACCAATTAAATATGTGTGTTCATTGGCTCATGAGCAGTGATGACATTTCCATCCGCCTGAGCGCCTCCCCAGAAAATCGGGGCAAATTTTCAATCTCCTAGAATAACGGAAGTCCTACTCCGTATACTTTAGCTCTAACCTGTTACATCACAAACAAAAGAAAGAAACTAATTCAACTAAACTAGTCCTCTGCAATTTGTGATTTATATTTAAAAGATTATATTCTTACTTTCCTTTACTTCATTTCCACCACTTTCTTGGTTTCCTCCTTTCAGTATCCAATGTATCCAAGAGATTATGTCTATGTGCGTCGACATATGGTAAGGCTCCCAGAACAAATTTCTTTTATATACTTACTGATCCATTTTGACTGAGTCTCAATTACATTGCGTATGTTCGCCTGCAATTTCGTATTAATTTTTTTCTGACGGTATTTTTGACAGCAGAGCATTTTTGAAGTTCTCTTTTTGGTATAAGGAAGTAAAGAATGGAATAATGTTATAAAGGCTAATCGTGAAAGACAGAAATGGTCAGAAGTTTTTGAAATGTTCAAATTCTTGTCATTAAGACTGGAGCATATATCAACAGCATATTTTTTACATTTTTCTTACTCTAGGTCGATCATGAGTCCAATACAATGGTGATAACTGCCCGAGCTACAGATCATCCAACTTGCCCACGGAAAGATTCTTGTGTGAGAGTAGAAACCTACATTAGCCAGATGGTCATAAGGCCTTACACAAAATTTGATGAGGTAGGGTTAATCTGGTGGAAGGTATACTCCATTACGGGTCAATACTTCATGTTTTCTATGTAAATATATTATGTGACCATGATCATCCATAGCATGTTCAGGATTCCTCTACAGAGAGGATGCAGAAATCACCCAATGTCATGTCTCCCCATTTTGTCATATTTCATGAATGTGACTTAGAGTTGAGCAGAAGCTTTTTCTCTGATTTATCCTCTTTTCTTCTGTCATGCTCTCTCTCGTTTTCTCGGAAGAGGGTTGGGTAAGCTTTTGAATTTTACTGGAGGAAGGAAGTAGGTATATTCAGTAGCCATCTGCATATATTGCACGACTAAAAAATATTTTTGGGATCACTAGTATCTCTCACTTTAGTTGAGATTGTTTGAACAGAAAAGTAAATGATGTGTCATGGTCGCCAGTGTCTGCTTCAGACCTGGTACTTAATGAATGAAGTATCCCTCAAGACCAGGTAATTTTTTTACACAAAGAGCTGTAGAACCTCTGGGGCAGTTTTCATGATGCACAGTTTAGATTCTTAGAGCAATTGACTTTAACCAGTAGTTGTTGTTTCTTAAAGATATAAAAATCTTTTTTTATCCGTCAGTCATCTGTAAATCAGGTTACCTTTTTAAAGTATAACATGTCTTATGTTTATTGTTTATTTTGAATATTTCTTTTTCTCTTTGGCAAATATTCTTTTCATCTTTTGAAGACCTATTTCTGGTGTCATACGTTTTACCAGGGTACTGAGATGTCGTAAGAGAGTGGGGTAAAGTCCTACAACACCCAAAAAAACATGCAAAATATCTGTCTATTGTTGTCATAAATTTAGGAAGAAAATTTACATTTTAGTGCTCTTTCCAGTCTAAAAGTGGGTGGCAAATTTCCATATTCCATATTATCCTTATTGACACACTTCTGGAAACTTTGGCCTCTATCTAACATCCCATTGTCTACCAATCACGAAGCAGAATTCAAGTCATTCCTGTTCAATCACTGTGTGTCATTTCATTTTCTGAGCACACAAAATAGAATTGGCTACTAAAATGTGATAATAAATTGCAAGAATATTTATAGTAGACATGTTTCTGTCATACTCAATGTACAGTTCATCAGTCCTGAAAAGTATTTTTAAAGCTCGTAAAAATCATTTCATGTATTGAAAGCCTGAAAAAGTCCTAACTTTTCAGAGATAGGCCTAAGGGAGAAGCTTTTAAAAGATCCTTAAAAGCAATATTTCACAAGTCCTTCATTCAGATCAATGCTCTTGCCAACTGGTGTATTATCCAGGTTTCTTGCAAATCAATAACAGAAATTAATCCAACCCCTCAAAAAAAAAGAGAGAGACTTTGAAATAAGTTCAAGGGTCACAGATTACACATTTGAAAGAAAAGTTTCTTCATTAAGGGGAAAAGTCCTTAATTTTTATTGCCATGACGCATTTGAATTAAACAAATTGGGGTATTGGGGTCACCCTTGTCCAACCCATTGCTTATAACTGTTTCGTAATGCACGATTGTCAATGTCAGACCAAACCAAGGCTACGTCAACTTCCAAATCCAATCAGCTGTAAAGGTTGAAAAATAAGCATGCTTTGTTTGGTTTTTTCCCCATCTAAAAACAACATTTTTGACTGTTATTTTTTTCTTTGAAGGCTTTTTAATGGTCAAAAATGTTTCTCTTTATTTCAGAATGGCTTTACTTATGTGATGACTTATTGTGATGATCCACAAACAAATTTTCCAACAGTGTGTTACAACTGGATGGCTAGCACTGGTAGGCAATAGGGTGTCATTTGTTTTTGTTCATGAAAGAAGTTTAGCCTCATTCAAAATGATGAAAAGAAGCTTTTGTAAACCTTATTGATGTAGCAGTGTCTCTTTCTAAGCATCTTGTTTTAGAGTGAGTGTCAGCAAAGGTTTGTGGACTTCAATTGGTAGCTCCTCTTTTTATAAACCATGCCCCTTTCAATTTACCGTTCTCAGGCTTTAAAAAAAAATAATTGTGTATTAATGAAAAGGTGATGCACAGTGAAACATGTTTAAATTGAAATTCTAGGGACTTGTGATTTTATTTTGGTTTAAAACATTTTTTGTTTTAAGCATTGTGGCTTAAAATACGTCAGGGACAGTGTCTGTTTGTATGGTTGTTGGTGGAGGCATGTGTGTCTGTTGAAGTGAGTTGCTTTTCCTGAGACCATAATATTTGTATGGTTGAGACAACTTGTGCAATGAACACTGCGTATGGTATGTCTAAGCCTGTGAAGGGGAACACAGCGGGTGGCTGTAGGCAGGACAAGCTTTAGGTACATCACCGTGTCATAAACAATGGGCTACTGACAGCGACCTGTAGGTCAGGTCTTTTCAGTTTAACAGCAGTTATGCAGTTTTTGCTTTTGGATTTTTGCTCATTTGTCAATAATTTGAAAAATAAAGATAAATAAGGACAAACAATAAGGGGTCAAACAAAACTTCAAGTTTTTTCATATAAGTTTTTTTTTCCGGTTCACCCGTGTTTGGTTTAAACATTTTTCATTGTTGGATGTATCTCCATCAACATGTGGAATAGAAAGTTCGGGATAATTTATTTCTTTTCCTTTTACATTAATCTTTATACATTTAAAAATAGACAGCTGAAGGATTTATATGGCGCTTTATTTCAGAGCCTATTTTCAAGGATGTGGCCATTTCCAATTTCCATCTTTGATTGCCACACTGGTTGTCGGTATTCTTTTTGATGTATCAGAGGCTTTTATTTTTGTCTTTGTGATGAAAACATTTGGGGGGCAATGCATGGCAGACAAATTCACATGTTCTGTACAGTGGCATAAACAAATTAGCAGAAAAAGTCACAATCTTAACTCTTTGTCTCTGCACCCAAATTCTTCCACATATTTCTTGTTGTCTGACAACCTTGTTCAAGCTCTCACTTGAAATGTCAATTTATAAATCAAATTTTCACAGATTTATTTGTTAATGAATGTACTTTTGTGATATGGTTTTTTAAAAAATGGTTTTATAAAAATATTATGATGACTAAGGCTGGAGGAAAAACAAATCTTGAAAAAATTCATGCACAATTTTGTATTCTCCATGCTGAAAAAAAGTTGTACATGAAGAGGAATCGTTAGTTTGCATGTTTGTTTAGAGTCCAACTAAAGTAAATAGAAAATAGTTGAGAAAGTAGGAAATTCTACCCATTTTTGAAAGTTTAAGACCCTTCTTTACATCTTCATGTTGAAAATTCCTAGAAATATTGTAAACATAACACTGAACACCAATACAAACTTATTTACACTATATACACATGAAATGAATTCAAAATCATTGTTTCCTACTTGTTTCCTCTTTTATCTGTGTAGTAAATCTACCACTGCTAGGACTAGGCTACTTTACATTATTAGCAACATTAATATCGTCACCCAAAAAAGATGTGGATCTAGATCTAAGTTTGGATCTAACGTTGAAATTGACATCAGTTTGGTATACTCTGACATTAGATTATAGGCTCTGTCTGTGGTTTACTTTCCTCGCTTTCCCTAGTATCACTGTGGAAACGGAGCTCCTTTTTGTCATTCAAGTCTCCAGTGGTTTTTTAAATGTGTACCACTCCAAAAGCAGTAAGACAGCAAGGTCACTGTGTGGTATTGAAAGAAATACATTTGAAGATCCGGTTGCTCATGTAAACAAACTGATCCGATGGCCTGGTGGTCGAGTGTCCGCCTCGGAAGCGGGAGGTCGCAGGTTCGATCCCGGGCCGAGTCATGCCTAAGACTTTAAAATTGGCATTTTAGTAACTCTCGCCCCATACACCGAAAGGTAGAATGGGAATTTGAAAAAGAAAGAAAGAAAGTAACTCTCGCTTGGTGCTCAGCACTATGAGAACAGTACTAAGACTGGTCAGCCCGATGTCAGTATACTGTGACTGCGTGAGTCATTCGACTTGTGCTATGCCTTATGGCTCATGTGTGGCAGCACAGAAACATGTCAAAATAGCACCGTCGCTGATATAACCAATGCTGTTGAAAAGTGACATTAAACCTACAAAGTAACAATCATGTAAACAAACCTATTTTATAACCTGCAAGTGAAGAAAGCCTTTGTTACTGATTTAATTTGTCTTTAAGAATGAGTCTATTTCCATTTTCAAGTGATGGTAGGGAATTTCCATCCAAAGTCAAATTTTAAATTCATGTCTTTTGTGGCCCTTATCAGTAAGTGGCTTGGCGTCTTCACATGAACATTTTTTGAGCTGCTGTCAGCAGCTTGGTGGAGATGAAGAGTTAATTATGATTACTTTAAAGGAAAAAACAATGGACCTCCTCTGTAAAATTCTGTTTTCTTGTCCGTAATGTAAATTTTTTATCCTTTCAGGTGTGCATGAGTTCTTAGAAAGAGTTCACAGAGCTGCCTTGAAAAAACATGAAAAGAGCATCGAAGTCCCATCGCCTAGTCGTATGGATAACAGCAGTGCTGGCAATCTTTATGGGAAAATAATTCATTAGTAAAAAGCACCCTTTTGAGATTGAAGTGGTAAGGCATTGTCCTCAATTGTATGCACAATGGTTTTGTATGGGATTGTTTTTTTTCTGTAGAAATTGTTTCATTCATGTTATCATCAGAAATATTATTGCCTATGTTTTGACTCATTTGTTTAAGATTCAAAGTTGAAGTTCAAGACAGTCTTTTATAGTAGGATGACACTACTAATTGCAGTATTTACTGTTACTTGAATGAACAAGGCTTCTGCTTGTTCCCAAAGAATTCAAATGCATCAACGGGAACATTTTGGGTTAAGAGACAATTAGATTTCCTCCCCGATCCTTGCTTAATTTATTTGCTGTGACACTTATGTTTGCTTGGTACCCCACCACTGACATGTATCAATGAAATGGGCAACATGTTTCTGTCAGACAAGCTTTCTCTAGATCTTGAGAAGAGATCAATTAAAGGGGGTTAAAAATATTGTGAAAGCCTTTTCATGATTTTGTTTTTAATATGCACTGCCTATTTGGCATGCTTTAGGCTTTCTCCTCAACGTCCTTTTGAAATAATGACATCCATTTTTTACATGAAGTAAACTGATTGAGGGAAAGAGGTCTGCATTGAAACGTTGCTTTGTCTTTCTTGAATGCTTACTTTGCTCTATAGATCATTTCCCACAATGTGAAACAAATAATCAGTGACTAGTATTGGGATATGCAACTTAATCTTTTGACTTTGGATTTGGAAGATATGCCAAAGAAAGTTCAATGAAAGATTTTCATTAAAGAAAAGGATTGGGTTCTTGTTCTTTTCTTTTTTCTTCATTTCTTCAGCTTGCCTTATTATTCTCATCTTTGCCATAGCAAACACCAATTTTTCACAAAACTTTATTTTTTGTTACTTGTTTGTTAGAAAATAACTTTTCGTGTCGATTTCCACACATTTCATCCCTTGCCTTCCTGTCTTGAACCTTCTGTTGCTCGCCCTAATATCATGTCTTAAATTTTTCTCTTCACCTGTCCAAACAATTCTCTTTATTTCCTTTTTTTTTCTTATTCGCATTCTTTAAGCCTTTTTGGATCTTGTCATTTCTTATTATAATCTATTTCAGCTAGTCCAAGAATCAAATTGATTTTTCTCATCCTAGCTAGCATTTCTAGTTTCTAGTTTTGTCTCCAAGGGTACAGCAAAGGGTGTTTCTAATCCATCAATCATAGCTGTTCTTGTTGCTACTTTAGATATTTTACCCTTCACTCAGGGATAAACTTCCACAAAGAAGGGTTTTCAAAAATAACTTTCCTTCATTTTTGTCCATCCTGCCTGAATTCTTTATTACATCTTTGCCTTACCATTTTCTATCAAGCTGCTTTAAAGATCTGGATGTTTGAAACAAAATTTTCTGGCCCATCTGTTCCAAAATTTGTGTGCATTCGACCACTCATATGCACTAACCAAATATGGCTTTGTACAGCTGTGTATGTAAAGCTCATTTGCATTTTCCATTGTTCCCTGACCATGTCAAGGTCTGTTGTGGAACTAAAGTGAAACTCCGGGACTAACAGCAGTACCACACTGACAGTCCTGGTGAAAAAAAATTTTCTTTGTTAGAGCAATTTGTTTATGTGGTTTTTTTTTTGGTGTTTTTTTAATAAGAAAAGGAAAGTAGATTGCCCAGCATTCACACATATATTCCTATTTTTATTCTCTCCTCCACCCTTTGCTTTTCTCATCATCAAACTTTGCTTTTATTTTGTCCATCACCATAGCAAATTGTAAAAGAACATCTTTGAACCGTCAATGAACCGCTCTTTATGACCTGAAATGACCCTGTTTTTTCTGCTGCTATTCTCACTACAACTAGGCTAACTATCATTTAAAAAACAACTTCATATTTACGTCCACTTGTATACATGCAAAAGATTTCATCATCTCTTTGCTGAAGTGAATAATATCATGGTGTTATGCATATGAAAATATTGCCCAGGGTTTTAAACTCTATTGAAAGACTTCAAAGTATAGATCTTGGGAATCCTGTTCTTTTTGCATAAATATATATAAACCTAGTCACTTTTTTTCTCTTAATGACTTGATTTTATTAGGTCTAGAGAATGATATCATCCCTGTTTGGTTAAAATGTAGGCCAATAGAAAATATCATCAGTGGAATTCTGTAACCTCACTTTCAATTTTTTTTTACCATATTTTTGTGTGTGAAGATTACAGAAAACTTCATTTGCATGTTCTGACAAGACCATGAGGTGATTCTGCTTAAAAAAAAAAAAACTGTGGTTATTCTAAACACACATTTTAAATGATTATTTGCATATACAATAATTGTTTCAGGCTTGTTGAGTTTGAATAGCTATGTTTTTATGGCTTTCCTGAAAAAAATTATATAATGG
>JAOWAY010172504.1:0-10391 GCA_028565895.1 Goniobranchus geometricus | reverse complement strand
ACACACACACACACAAAACAAACTCACATATGCGCACACAGCCAGACAATTATTCTCATAAACAGCACAGAACACACATACACAAATCCATACACCATCAGCCATAGCCAACAACACAGACACACACACACACACACACACACACACAGAGACAAGCCATACACATGATCATACAGATGCATATTGAAAGTATGCTGCTTGGAATATCTCACGTTTCAACCACACTCTCAGATATTCTGGAATACATGTAAACATATTCGGCCATAAAGATTAGCACTAAACCACACTGAACTGCATTATATTTAAAGCTGCTTTGAGCGAAGGGGCATAGCATTGGATGAAGGTATTTTTGAAAGGGGCTTTTCTAGCTTTCAGTGACCTAAAAAGTTTGCCTGAAGACAACCTTTGCAGTAAGGCATTGCAGTAAGGACGGGGAGGATCATTTACTATTTTGTTTGCTCTTTGAATAACTCTTTCTGAATAGGCACTTTCGAAAGATGGTAAGTTATACTTATATTACCAGCTAAATTTTGAATCCTGTCAATTTTGCTTTCACTAATTATTGCTATTCCCAAACCAGATTAAAAGGCTAGACGAGATAATACTTTCAATTACAGATCTATAAAATGAAACCAAACTGTTTATCTTCAACTGAAACTTCCTTAATTGTCTCAGAAAAAGACACGTTTTGGGCCTTTTTTTTTGTTTGTTTTTGTTTATAACCTTTTGGTCCGTGTGTTTCTCCCAGCTTAGATCAGAGGAGAGGATGGTGCCTAAAAACTTGTAATCTTCAACTTGTTCTACTCTTTCTCCAATGTCTTTAAGATCCGTAATTTTTGTCGTAACACGCCTAAAATAAACAACAATTATCATTGGTTTTTGGAGTATTTAATAACAAGTTATTTTTGCTAAACGTAGAAAACAATTTTTGAATTTCCTCGCCATATTAGACTTCAATATTTATTTTCTGTTAGTCCCACAAGGGTGGTATCATCCGCAAAATTTGTCATCTTCACCGAGCGATGCTGACATCTACAGTCATTTGTAAAGAGAGTTAAAAGTAGGGGAGACATACATCCTTAGGGAGCGCCTATGATAAGAGTAATATTCCAGAACTTTTTTGATTTAAAAACACGATTTGAGGGCGATTCCATAAAAAATTCTTATCCAGTGACAAGTAGATAGGTCAATGGCAAACTCGGAAATCAATTTTTCATAGGGTATTTATGGGATGATTGTATTGAAAGCCCATCTGAAATATATGAAAAGTATTCTGACGTAACTCTTGGACTTTTCCAGATAATCTAGAATTTTATGGAGTGTTAGAGTGACAGCATCTTCAACGCATCGGTTTGAGAGGCAGATGAATTGGTTTCGGTCCAAAAAAGAAGCGGTGACAGCCTTCAAATGTCTCAGAACAAAACTTTCTAAAATATTCATCCCAACTGATGTCAGTGTCACCGGACGTTAGTCGTTGGGGAAGATAATGTGGGTTTTATTAAGCACAGGAATAATGTTTGAACAATTGAAACATGATGGGACTGGGGGTTCGCTTAGGAATGCATTGAATATATCACAAAACACATATGCCAGTTCATAGGCAAAATGCTTAATCGTTGTTGAGAGTACATCATCAGGTCCTGCTACTTTCCTGGCGTTTTGTTTTGTAAATAAAAACTTCTCGTCATGTTCTTGTAGAGCGAAGAGTGGACAGAGGAGCGTAGATAGTGAGTCGATGGTGTAGTGATTTGAGCCCTCACGATCGAAACGTGCATAGAAGGTATTCAGATTATGTGGGGATATTTTCTGGTTGGCGTCGGTTGATTGTGTAGATTTCATTTTAAATCACGTGATGAAAAGTAAGCCATGCCTCACGGTATTTGACTCACCTTGAACAAGGTTGTTTTAGGTACCAGTAGCTGGGCTTTAGGACTTCATGCCTCATGCTCATGCTTCACGTCAAAACGCGTGAGGGGAAAAAGGGAACCAACGTAATCTTATTTCCGGTGGGCCATAGAACCCCGCTCACGCCTCATGTTTCATGCTTCACGACTCATGCATGAAGCGAGAAGTGAACATATTCTTTTTTTTTTTTTGAGTCGTGAGTCCGAGCGCAGACTATCAGATTAGTTACTTTGTGGGTTTAACGTCACTTTTCAACAGCGAAGGTCATATCAGAGACGGTGCTATTTAGACATGTTAATGTGCTGCCACACATGAGTCATAAGGTATAGCACAACTCGAATGACTCACCCACTCACAGTATACTGACACCGGGCTGACCGGTCTTAGTACTGTTCTCATAATGCTGAGCGCCAAGCGAGACAGTTACTAAAATGCCAATTTTAAAGTATTCGGTATGACTCGGCCGGGGGTGAACCCGCGACCTCCCGCTCCCGAGGCGGACGCTCTAACCACTCGGCCATTATTCTATTTGTTCTCGAATTGTTTTAGTTGGAAATATGAGTTACCTTCTCTTGCTCCAGGCACCCCTGTCGTGCACGTCGCTTACATTCAATCTCTCTCTGGCATAGGCCGTCAATTGTAAAGGGCCCCTATTTACCTGATAGTTATGATGAGCGTTTGTTCTGCGTCGATTGGTCGCCTCCGATTTGAATGGTCAGGCTTCAGATGTTCTAGCACGAGGGACTTTAATGTATTGTAAGTCTTATACGACATCCTTGTATAATTGTGAAAGAGCTCATCAGGATTGTCCATGAGATGTTGGAATGTCCGGTGAAATTCTGCTCTTGATTCTCTGAGCAAAAAATGTTCCCGGCACCATAATATGCTCCGTCTCTTTCGCTTCCTTTTGAGAATCAACAAAATCAATAAGTCTTCTTCGTCAGATGACTCCATCTTGAATGCACAACGCAGACCCGTGGTTGACGTGTGAAGCCATGAGTCCCTATGGCCGAGTTGGCCTCTAGACATGAAGCGGGAGGCATGAGGCAGGAAGTTCGATGGCCCAGTTGCCTTAAAGTTTTGACCGATACAGCCGCTTTGTGATGTTGATAGTTTTTTTTTTTTTCAATGAGCACTTCGCATGTTTGTACTGGTCTTGATTTCTCGACTGAACATCCTGAATTTTCTTCTTTGTCTTGTGTTTTCATTGAGATGTATACCACGGCTTGTTGTTATCGTAACTTTTCAGAGTTTTTGTTGGAAAACACATGTCTTGGCAAAATGAGATGTACGAAGTAATTGTGTCAGTGTATTCTTGTGTGTGAAGGCAAGCATGTTTTAAACACATGCCAGTCAGTTCAGTCAGCCAAAGCAAAACGACCCTGTGTTGTATTGCCGTTCCATGTGCTGTTGTTTATTTCAACTGATTTATTTACTTTCAGTTTTTGATAATAAGATGGTGAAAGATAAACCATGTTTTGATCGGCGGTCGCGCAATTGAGTGGTATACGTTATTAATAGCACTACAACAGTGATCTAGTGAGTTGTTATCTCTTGCCTTGCATTAACCCGCTGTTTGTGTCGGGAATGGGGGTAATTCATCACATGATTTCGTTTGACTTCTGAAATCAATCCCCTAAATTTACACTGCAGAGTCTGGAAATAGTTTTTTTTTTAGCTCCGATGTTTTAGTAGCAAGGTCTTTCAAAGCTCTCATTGAACTGTCTGGTATGCAAGACAGGAACAATGATGATGGATAAAAATAGAAGGGAATACACGATTTAACAACTCATATCTCTAGCTTTGGTTTGAGCAAGCGCGATTGAGATAGCTCGGGCATGTTTGACTGAGACGATTCGAGCATGTGCGATTGAGATTGTTCAGGCATGTTCAATTGAGTTGATGCGGGCATGTTCAATGAGATAGTTCAGGCGTATTCTATTAACATTGTTCTGCCGTATTCAGAAAAGAAAAGTATAAAGATGACATTACAAGGCAAAGAGACAGTACTTGAAAGCTAGAGTGTACATTTGGATGAAAAAGCAAAATTTTCTTGCATAAATGAACTCCTAGCTTCAATGAATAAGTTCATTAAAAAAAAAAAATCAGTCATTGAAAATAGTCTTTTGTCAATTAATTTCACAGGTTTGCTGCCTGATCAAGACTTTGTGACTGTGTACGTTTCCTGGTCAGGTAAGAACCCATGTTCTACAAGGCGGGTTCGCTCTATCTGCATTTTCTCCACTGAGGATTTACCAATTCTGGAACAAAAACCGCACCTATTTGCCAACAAATTTTATATTTCTCATCATCCTGCAGCCTTGCATTGCCTTGATGAAAGGATATATAATAATACTGTCAACAATTTTGTCAGAAATTTGACATTTTATGAAAACCAGGTGGCAAAAAGATTTGAGAATGGAGTTTCATGACGGCAAGTATTTCACCACTCCCCACTTGAAAAAGGGACAGACAATAAAACAGAAAGAAGGAAGAAGTCAGACTTCCTACGTGTTTAGCTCATTATTCAGCTTCTTCCAGAACAGCCACAGCTTCAATAAGGAAGACATTTGTAGCCGAAATCGCTCAAAGACTTCTTAGGCATCCAAATTGACTGTCGCCAAACATAAACTTTTGGCAAAATCAGTGAGTTTATTCTACAATCTCAAAATAATTGGATAAAAAGAGAGCAAGCAAAATGTTTATTGTTGATCAGGAAACAATCAGGTTAACTGTATTGATCATCTATATCAATATATTTAAATTGCAATGATTTTCATGCATCTGACTGATAGTGATAAGGCTTTCTTCAAAATATCCTTCTTTTGTATTAATGTGGACACCATTTGGAGAAATGGTGCCTTAGCATTGAAAACACTGTGTAAAAGGGGACATATTTGAATAGAAAAGTTCACAAAGTGGCAAAATTCTATCTTTGTTGAAGCTCAAAAAAAGGGAAGAGTTCTACTATGTACAGAGGAATTTCGCATAATTCTCATTGTTATTAGTTTTTGTCAGTTGTGGTTGGTTTTGTTTTTTACATTTTTTTAGCAATAACTATGATTGTGGTTCCTTTTTTTTTTTTTCTTTTTTAATAGTTATAACAAAATAATGCTTCATTTGACTTTGAATGTACCACATCATCAACCTGCAACAAGTCAGCAAATTGTGATCATCATAACAGTTATAGTAATTATCCTTATTTGAAATTATTGTTCTCATATTTTTTTGTTCATGAAGACAAACATGTCTTTCTTGTTCATATCATTGAAAAGAATTTTAATGTCAGACAAGATCATAATTCTTATAGGTTTACCAATTTTGGTTTATGATAATGTGAAAGCATTGGGACTTCAAAATGCAGATTTACTGAAAGAGTTTATGCTGGCATTAAGAGAACTAAGCGTTAAGCCCTCCTTTTTTAAAATGTGAAATGCACTGATCATAGCGGGAAGGGGATGCAAAGTTCATTATGAATATCTACTACATGTAGTGCAATATTTCATGCTGAAATAAACTTTTCCCAGCAAACTTCAAGTTAAGGAACTGCACACTCTTAAAAAAACAGCCCGTTTCAAATTTTTAAGATTTTTAAATAATTAACTCTTTCATTGTGACAACTATTTTCATTGGAAATGACAACTTGAAGCATAATCTTGTTTATGACAAACACAAAATCATGGATTGTTATTTTAGGTAGGCACACTTAATATAATAATACTTTGAACAAAACAGAGTATGAAATTCATTTGATAAACAATTTATTGAATCTATATTAAAAACAACACACAGGCAAAGCACAGTGAAGAGCTTGATACAACTCTTAGGACATTGAAAACAAGTCATATAACAGCAAAAATAGATTGAGTAGATTAGTACTGTACTCTCATATAATAATTTTCAATATAATTAATACACTTAAATGCATGTAAAGCAATTAAGGCACTGTAAAAGATCTTTATTGAAAGAAACACATTTATTGAGAAATTTTCAGCAGTTTTCTCTTCTTCCAATCCATGAAATGGTGAAAGATGAGAAGATTTTTAAATAAATGAATTCACTCACATATTTTTTTTTTTTTTGCGGGATATAAATATAGGATGACGCTCTAACACTAAACTGACACAAATGTATTCAAAACAAAACCAGAAAGGATTGCACAAAAATGAACAAGTAAGCAGTCACATGAATTTGTTCTTTCACTAAATAACAAGCAAACTTTCTCTAACTATGATATGATTTGACATGAAGAAAGCCATTAAGTCTAAAGGAGGGTCGTTCCTTCTTGATATCCTGATGCTTGACTGAGCACACTTCTGCAAGGCAGAGACACAGAACAGGCATCATCAATAAGGAGCTCTGTTGAAATGAAGTGAAGTGAAAGTTTTGGTTAGCAGTTTGCAGCACAGCAATGTCAAAAACAGTGTGTTATACATGGAAAAATTCACACATGACTCCAATATTCTTCATTTTATCAGTCAGAGGAAATCCTCAAACTACTTCTTACGTGGGAATAAAAAAAAGAAATAAAAATCATTGTAGTATGCCATAAAAAAGTCATCTATTCAAAAGCAAATTAACATCTGTCTATTGAAGCAATGTTATGGTATATCAACTTCTAGTAGAGATATAAATTACAGAATGGAGGAGGAGAAACAGTCTTAGAGAAATAAAGGTTTATGAATCTAATTCTAATAAGGAGGGTTTATTTTTTATTTCAAGTTTCAAATTATGAATTTCTTACTTATGTCAATTTTATTACTCATTTATAAGAATTTCCATCGTGCAAAATACAAAACCAAATAATTCTAATTGTGAATAAAATAAATTTGTACCCCTAAATTTATATTCTCAAAACCATTTGTTTGCCTTTTTTAGAAATTGATCATACATGATGTCATCAATTTTCAGATGATACTAATCTTTTGCTGACATCACTTAATTATTCTTTTAATATTTACAAACTGTTACATCCATAACATCACATCAAAGTCAGACCTAGGTGAAACATACATGGGCTATAGTAAGAAAGTTTTTGCCTGTGATGACATTTTTATATTTTTGAATATTCTTTTTCATTGATTAAAAAACCCCAAACGAACAATACCATGAAATTTTGGAATAACTACCATATTATGTAGAAATGCACATTATTGATTTTTTCACGACGTGGATGTTACCAATGATTTTGAATTATAAAATTTAAAAATGTAGTATCAAAAAGGGGATAGCAACCCTAGAAACAAATACTCAAATTCTTTGTTCTGATTTTCATGACAGGTTGGGGATCAAATGAGGATTAAGTTTAGTGTCAAAATGTAAAAGGGCAACAATTTGAAAATTCTAGGCTGCATATACCTGAAAGTTAATTTTAAGGCTCTTTGAATCAGAACATTACTCAATAAGTAATCATAAGAAATTCTGTTTATATGACCCTCACACAAGAAATAAATGAGGAAAGAGGGGCCACAATTTTTGGGATGCTGTGGAATCAAGAAAGAGGGGATATTCGGATGTAATTCCAGGGAATGGAATTTCTTACATATAATAAATATTCCTAATAACGTCAATGTCCTGGTAAATCGAGACGATTTTGAGGTCAAGTGTTCCCTTGATTTCAAAGAAATTTCAAATATAATTTTTCACATGTTTGCCACAATGTCTCACATATGAATAAGACATTCTCTTATAATGGGGCAACGAAAATAACCTAGAAAATTGTTCTGACACTGACCAATCAAGAAGGTGTCGGCCATATGGACTAATTTAAAAGACCCTAGCAATGAATAACGGTCCATTTGTTTCATGAAGCAATGGGACGAACTAAGAAATTGAACCCCACGAAGATGTCATCGAGTGGATAATAAAACTGCATAATGAAGTCCATTGTCTGCCCTGTTGTAATCACTGGCAACATCGGTGATTGACAGGCTGGTTTCATCCAGCCGGATACCTTAATTTTTATGACCAACACTCAATAGGTTGTACAGTAAGCTACATGTTTCTGTTCTGTGGTCGAAATTAGAGTTAGGGACGGAGCTACAGAATTATTCAACTTCAAAAGAGCAATAAAAGAAGTGTATTCATCGGCTTGCATGCAGTGATGACACTTCCATCCCTCTGAGCTTCTCACCGAGAAATTGGGGCCTTTTTCAATTCCCAGAGGTGGTCCCATAACAGAGGTCCTACTGTATAATCATCAAGTACCAGGTCTCCTACTGTATAATCATCAAGTACCAGGTCTAAGGCAGACATTGGCGACCATGACACGCCATTCACTCTTCTCTGTTCAGACAATCTCAGGAAGTTCATGCTATTGTTTTTTTCTGCTTTTTGTGTGTCATCCAGTGATTTAAGCTCTCCAAATATGTCACTCTCTGCCTGTCCCTGCTTCTTGTCCCCTCACTTTGTCTAGTCAAGGTCAGATGTTCAAGTTCCTTATGTCGATTTATATGGCCTAAAAACTTAAGTTGTCTTTGTCTGATTGTTTTTAGCAATGATCTTTCTACACATGCTTCGTCAAGTACTGCATTGTTTGTCTTCTTTTCTTTCCATGAGTTTCTTAGCATCCTTCTTAGAAACCACATTTCCGCTGCCTCCAAACATATCCTGCTGTCTGTTGAAGTATACCAGCATTCACACCAATAACACAGTACTGAGCAGATATAAGCTCTTAATACTCTTACTTTGGTCTTCATTGAGATATTCCTATTTCTCATGAAAGAGTTCATCCTATTGAAACTGTCTTTAGCAACTGCAATTCTTCTCTTTATTTCTATGTCACATTTACCATCTGATGTGATTATGTAACCAAGATACTTAAATTTCTGGACTTGCTTTATTTCCTCTCCTTTGCTTGTAAGATTACAAATGGGATTTACTGACTTTTTGGAGACTACCATGCATTCTTCTTTTTACATCTAATAATTCATGCCTACTGCTGTCGGACAGAGATCATGCCTTTTACTTTACTCAGGGAATAACATGCATGTCCTTAATTGTTTCCTACATAGCTGAATAAATCTTACTATTCATCTCTGGCACCAGAGACTATCCCATTATAAATATTATAGGATAGTCTCTGCTGGCACGTAGAAAAGGTCAGAGGTCAAACCTGATACTTTCCATCGGAAACAATAAAGGACACTCATGTAGGAAACAATTAAGGACATTCATGTCATTCCCTGGGTAAAATAAAAAAGCTTGATCTCTGCTCGACAGCAGTATGCATGCGGCATGCAACATATAACCCTTTCACAATATTCTCTAACGTATTATAATGAAAGATTTCCACCCACCACACCCCATAGATGTTATTCCTTTGGAGCACCACTTTTGTCATGACACCCTGTTCTCGATCTTAGAATTCTAAGGGAATTATCCAGCATCTTTACATTGAATGGCCAGGCATAATGGAATGAGGCAAGAAATGGGAATTTTTGAAGATGTTCTTTTTTGCCTTCACCTTTCGACTTTCAATCCTCTGACTGTTTACCTTCTTACTGTTAAACTTTTAACTGTCTATCTGCTGACTATCTTTTTTTTTTTTTTTGACTCTCTACTTTTTGACTGTCTCTCATTTGACTGTCTTCCTGAGTGTCTACCTTCTGATTGTCCACCTTTTCACTGTCCACCTTTTGAACGTCTGCCTTCTGGCTGTCCACTTGTGGCTGTATGCCTTTTGACAGTCCACATTTTGCTGTCGACTGTCTGCCCCTTTACTGTATACCTCTTGATGTCTACCCTTTTGACTGTTTCCCTTTTGATTGTCAACCTTTTGACCAGTCACGAAGAACAAGGTAACGGGGATTTATTTATTTACCCATTTATTTGTCAAATAATTATAAGCAAAGAGCCTAGACAGTTCTTACTTGTACCAAAGAGCCTAGACCTAGGCGTACATATCTCTAGAGATATGTACGCCTAGGCCTAGACTTAACTCTTTGCTTGTACACAAGAAGTTTATATTAAACAATATCATTAACTTCTTGCTTGTACAAAATCGTTTGCAAGCATTCAGATGTGCGATACTAGGCTATTCGCGTCGACTACTTTTTAAATGGTCTTATCTTATTTTCATGTCAAACGAGGTCTTCACTCGGAACTGTAAACAGATTTTTGGAAGGCAAAACCAAATGCACGCAAGAAAGAACTGTAGGCCTATCGCAAAGCAAAACGGCATGTGAGCGAAAAATCTTGAAATTCACTATTGTAATATATGGGCGACACTCTTGAAGTTTTGTTGTCCAGACAACCTATTTCTGAATAATGAATAGCCTATTGAATTGATATTCTGATTCAACAAGCTCTGTTACTGTTTGATGCAGAAAACGCATCATGACCATGCAGGCATCGATGTCATTTCATCCATCATATCAGTCATCAGTAGGCCTATCAGGATTAGATCTATCAGATCAATCTTCCCTTTCACATTCCTGAAAATCTCATAGAATAAAAACGGCAGGAGTTCCATAGTCGGGACGCGC
>JAOWAY010172393.1:0-10392 GCA_028565895.1 Goniobranchus geometricus | reverse complement strand
CGGGGGGGGGGGGGGGGAGCGGGATTATGACGTGTCAGCAAGTTTATTGTTGTTAATGGGTTGTTTTCCCTGTACTTCAAATTGTTTGATAATTATCCGGTAGCAAAATTTTCAAGGTTCTGGCCATTCATAGCTGATTTACACCATAGTATTTATTGTGTTAGACGTAGTTTAATTCTGCTTTTACTTTTGTGTCATCATTAGTAATATACGGATTGGTTCAATCCTTAGATTTAAAAATACTTCATACATGTCTTTTTCCTCTTTCGTAGTTTACGATTACATTTATTTGATTTGTTTCTTTTCCCCCCTTTTTTGTTTTAGTCCGCGTTATGTAATCATTTACTCTTTGGGGACTTTTGGATTGTCCTACTGAAAGCACTTAACGGGCTTTTTTCTTGCTTATTTACTGACTCACTTGATTACCTTTTTCAATCCCTCCCCAGACTCGAAAAGAACTCAACATGGATGAGTAGATGACGACCGAATATTTTCCTTGTAAGGATCGGGGGTATCTTCTCTACTCAGTATCATAGTGGAATTGGACAGGAAACAGACCTGATGTACATGAGCTTTGGGGTGCTCCACCATTTTCCGATATTTTATTTTAGTCATACACATTTTTTCTAAGGAGCTTTCATTTCACCCATTGGAACCGAGGCCTTCCAAGAACACACCTCTTCTCTGTGGTCAACTGAAGGTTTATTTATCAAAGCTCAACTGAAGTGTGTAATTCATATTTTTAGTCAGAGTATCAATCTGTTGTCAAAAAATGGAGAATGCCAAAGACGGATCTGCCCGGGAGGTACGCAAGAACAAGCGATATCGCTCTGCACGTGACAGGCAGATGCAGCGTGAAGAAACCGGAAATGTGCTTGGGGCCACTGCAGATTCCGGTGACAGCAGCAGCAGTGGTGGTGGCGGTGGAGGTGGAGACGGCGATGGTGGTGGCAGTCTTCAGGACATAAATTCATTGCCGTCCAGAAAGATCCTGTTCGAACTTGAAGAGAGTAGCAGTACGAGTAACGACGAAAATACCGAGGAAAGCGATGACGTTGCCCCTCTGACGTCATCTCGTGCTTCCTTGGCATCACAGGACAGTATGTCAGGGGAGACAACTACAGAGCCTTCCAGCGGAGTCCCCAAAATGAGGTAGATAATGCTTTGGAAACTTATCTCTTGATATCCCTCTTAGTTTTTTTGTAATTATCATTATACCTTTATCACTGTCCGCTTTTGTATTTATTCCGTTCCCTGATCTGCTGAAAGATCATTTAATGTCTTACATTGATTGATTTTGTGATTTACTCTTACTGACACGCAATCCCCTCGGCAAAAGAAAGTCACCCCTTGTTTATGAGAGCAATGCACCTATGTTTTTACATGTAGTCAGTTTATGTTTAATTTTGAATTCAATCGACTCAACGACCAGTCAAGAAAACACCACCAACTATCAATTATACAAATGATTATTTTTTAAAAGCAGGTTAAAAAATATATTTTGCTAAGTGGAATAAAAAGGGAATTGGTGTCAGCATGTCCAAGGATGAAGGTCGGAACGTAAGATTTAGAAATTATAAATTTCTCAAAGAACATCATTGATTGAGATGGAGAGTTTCAAAATGATATTTATGATTTATGACAAATAATTGTTGTCATAAAATTATGAATATTTGATGAATACTGGCATATCTTAGTGATTTACATTATATGGGGTATTCAAAGGTCTATGGCTTATTTCACCCTTTTGACAAGAGTCAATGATGTAGCATTCTGTGTTCAGTCAGCCTTCTTTTCTGTAATAAATGAGTTCTCTGATTGCCCAAATGCGATCCGATCCCTACACAGACACTCCACAAGCAATCCCTGTTGGCCACTTCTTGTGTCATCCTCTGTCAATGCCTTTGATTCTGTCGGCTGTCAACAGTGCACCAATATCCTTTTCCATCAATTTTTAGGATTGGCTCATCCATGAAAAGGACCTTTGGCCATTCATCCAAAGTCCATTTCGGATGATTCTTTGCCCAATGACAGCGTCAATTAATGCTCTTTTTCCCCTTAAAACTTCGGTCTAACAACAATCAGTTGTGTTTTACACATTTGATTTTTAAATCTTTCTACTGAACTTGAACTTGAATCTGACGTTTACTGACTGATTCAGGTCTCCTGGAGTCTTCTTTGCCAGACTGTCTTATCTAACTTTGGCACTTCCTTGATCTCCGCTGCCGGAGATCGGACTCTGCTGTGGGGTCATATAATATGTTTTGTTCGTTCCAGTGGTTATCAATTCCGCTTTGGAGTGTATTCAAAGAGCATACTTGAGTTTGAAAGGGATCAGAGAAAATTTTGTGTGTCGTATTTTTAATTCTTAAAGCCGTTTTTACACAGGCCATGTGTCTTTCGGTCGATCCGCAATGCTGAGACATTCGTTATTCTTCCGCACAATCCTGTAGAGTTGATCAAGTGCAATCCTAGCCGCGCCCTGGCGCTGTTTAGTCCTTTGAAAAGCTTATTTACACATATTATTCTCACCACACTCAAGTATTATTGAGTACCATAGGAAGATCTTGTCAGTATACCAAGCAAGTGCGCCGGTACAATGACTTCATCTCTGTATACTCAATTTGAAGTTAGAAAAGCTATTTGGTTGTAAAAATATAAGGCCTGTCGGGGAAAACTATCGTATAACGCTTTGTGCACATGATTTAGTGGATTTAGCGCTGCTGTATGAATGTGACACAGAAGTAAAGAGAAGAATCGCAGTTGCTAAAGACAGTTTCGATAGAACGAACTCTTTCATGAGAAATAGGAATATCTCAATGAAGACCAAAGTAAGAGTATTAAGAGCTTTTGTCTGGTCAGTACTGTTATATGGGTGTGAATGCTGGAATATTTCAAAAGACAGTAGGAAAAGGTTGGAGGCAGCAGAAATGTGGTTTCTAAGGAGGATGCTAGGAACCTCATGGAAAGAAATGAAAACAAACAATGCAGTACTGGACGAAGCAGGAGTAGGAAGATCGTTGCTAAAAACAATCAGACAAAGACAACTTAAGTTTTTAGGACATATAAATTGACATAAGGAACTTGAACATCTAACCCTGACTGGAAAAATTGAAGGGAAAAGGAGCACGGGCAGGCAGAGAGTGACATATTTAGAGAGCTTTAACAACTGGATGACAAATAAAAAGCAGAAAAACAATAGTATGAACTTCCTGAGATTGTCTGAACAGAGAAGTGAATGGCGTGTCATGGTCGTCAATGTCTGCTTCAGACCTGGTACTTAATAGTGATGAGTATGTATAAAATGGCCACCTTGATTTAATATAGTGTGATTTTGACAAAGGAACTAACTCCATCGTAGTGCTCAAATGCGCTTACATCTGAGAAGCATTTATAGCACGACATACAAAAATACATTAAATTAAGAATAAATAGAAAAATAAAAGTACAAGATATTTACAAAAATATTTACTTCATAAGAATGGGGTGAGGCAAAGAATTTGATAAGCCCATGATGGATGTCCATTTCTCTGAATACTTTCTGTATTATCTTGTAGGTTTGCATTACTCAAAGGATGAATTGCTAGCTTTAAGTGAATCCAAACTGTCGAGGAAACCACCGGCCATGTGGAATATTTTAGCTCCCACCCATGCCGATTGCTGCATTCCTGCCAGTCAGGTGAGTGGTGTTTTTCTTCTGCTTTTTTTTTTTTTCCCCCCAAAATAGGGGGAAAAAAAAAGATGGCAATTATATAGCTAGTAAGCAACATGTAACTTATAATGCTTTACAAGAACGTCTTCATACCCGGACCAACAACAAAACCCCAAAACAATTGGGGCAAAATTTGACATGCGTTTGACATGAAGACTTTTCCTGGTCAAGAGGAGTGTTGCCTGAAAGGCAGGTACTCATTCACTTCTGAGGATGGTGTGTTATGTGGAGTAAAGTGCCTTTCCTTAATTCATTGCCAATGTGAATTATGTTTATGGGGCATACCGGCAGTGTTTTAACCATTTAAAGTCTCGACTGTTTTGAATGATACTTGACTCGGCTTATGGTTTTTTTTGTTGTTTTTTTATGGTATGGACACCCTGAAACAAAGTAAGCATGGATTCCTTTCTGAAGAGATTTAATTAAAAATTTGTTACTGTGTGTTAAAAAAGCTTTGCCAGTATCCTATAAATGGCTAAAAGTTTTTATTTGATAGCTGTTAGATTTGTCATTCAATAATTGCTTCATTTTGATTCATGTCTATGTCCTCATTGTGAAGATTGCTTATTATCCATGTACTTATGAACTGTTTATGTACCTTTCATTGCAGCTTGTGGAATATTTTGAACCAGTGGATTTCCATCCTCATGATGGCACCTTAACTGTAGGGGAGTATAAAAAGAGGGATAGATGGGATTAGAACCCCACTACTTCCAGTCTCCTGCTGTGGTTTTTACCCCTGTACATAATATTAGTAAAACATAGCCTGGTGATAGTTTGATTTAACACGTAAATTGCCGATTTCCCGAAAGGATTTCCAGTTGATTCCAGATTTACAGTCCATTCCCAGCCCTCCGTGTTTGACTCAAGCAGTCCTGGATTCTGCACTTTCTTTAGTCTGTAGCTTTGGACAGCTTATTAAGGATGGGAGTTAAGCCTCCCAATCTGCTTTTTGTGTTTTCAGGCAGATGAGGAATGTCCATTCTGTTTATTTTGCTGGTTATAGAATACATAAGAAGTTTTGAAGATGTAATAATATATTGCATTTGTTGTGAAATGATAGTAGATATTAGTAATATCTGTACAAGACCATGATTTCTTTTGCCTTTTTGAACACTGGTGCTTCTGTTATGCAGCTTATTGGAACCCCATCTGAAAATCTACTCAAATTTATTCAGATCATTCAAATTTATTTTCTCTGTGTATATATGAATGCATATATATATGTATACAAATGCTTTGCATATGTGTACCAGTTTGCATCTACATGAAGTTAAGAGGAGAATGCAAAGTAAGAACTTGTCTGTTTCATGCATCTGAAAATCTACTCAAATTTATTTACATCATTCATGTCGTCTATGTATATACGTGTATAAAATGCCATGTTGTATAATCCTATCCATCTATATGAAGTTGAAAGAAGAATGCAAAGTAAGAATTTGTCTGTCGCTCTTGACTATCTCAGAACAGGGAAAGTAAATTCACTGCTTGCCTGTAATCTAGAACATCCATAAGGACATCTCCCTTTCAACAGCCAAGCTGTGATAATTGAAGGAAAAGTTCACGATCATTACCAGCTAGCCTCTTTGATCCTCATTTGTTAGTCTGAAATAATCTCCTGGAACCTAGAGATTTTTATGCTAGTTTTTCCTGCCTTTCATCGAGACGGTTATCTACACAGGGCAGTACGGGTATCCCAAACACCAGGAGGGGCCATGGAGTCCATTCATTTTTGGACAGCCATTTTTCACAAAGTATAAACTATTAAAACTCGTTACCTTCCCACCTTTGAGCTTTCATCATGCTTATGTGTTTGGTTTAGATATAGATCTAGACTTTATTCTTCTCAGTCATTCTCCTTATTTCACACAAGCTGATGTCAAAGGAAGACTGGTAGGTTCAAAGTTCAAAGAAGACTCAAAGATGCCATGCACTATGAAACAGGCTGTGAGAGATGGGATAAGCGTGAATGCCTGCCTTTGAGTCCATGGACAGTGTACAGCATGTAACCATTGTTGAACAGATAAAATTTTATTCAGAGTTCATTGGTTCCAAATTTCTGTGTCAGCTTTTGAGGAATGCGAGTTGCTGGACATAAAAATAAATATATGATATATCTAGCAAATTAAACTGCTGTATAATCATAATGTGAAGCCATAACTGTAGGTTGTGTTCTTGTTGAATCTTATGTTATAGAAAGCAAACAGCAATCAGAAAAAAAGAGGGGGGAAAAATTATGTGAACTTTTAAAATTTACTGCCATAATCATTGCTTGACAATTTACCTGCTATTGGAACTGCTGATGTTTTTCATTTTAATTTTGTGTCTTAATTGAATGATCCATTTTTTCTCTTGTAATTTCATCAACAAAATGTATGTATGTGTTGTTTTTTTTATATGCACATTCCATAAAAGCTGACATTTCTACATACAGTGCAGACTGCCTTGTAAGATTATGTGATGCAAAAAAAAAAAAGAAGAAGAAAGAGAAATAATCCAGTTAAGAGAGGAATTGAATGTTAAATAGACTCTTTGTCCTCTTTTGGCCCAAACCTATCTTTGTTCCATTGTACCGGCTGTTCCTAGTAGCCGAGGTACTGTGTTTGGAGAATCTTATACATAAACAAAACCATTTGTTAAATAACGCATAGATGTAGACACCAATCTATCAAAAATCTATTTAGACTCTAGAGGTCTAGAGAAAGTTTGAATGCCAACAAACCAACAAAGCAACAATCTGGACTCTCTATTCATTTCTCTTGTTTGCATAATCAAGTTCTTGGTCCAGTGTTATCTCCTGCGGATCTTTGGTTTGTGCATTGGTGTCAAATCCTTCATGATCCCTAAAAGACACCAAGAGGCCATGCTGGGAGGAAATAGCCAGATCTGGTCCTGGATCTTAATATCTTTTCATTAAAGGAGTGCTATTCAAGGCATGTCATGAGCTTTGCTTATGCAAGGCAATAATTAAATCCTAAAGATCGGCTCCTTTTGTAGACCTAGATAGTCTTTTAGATAATGCCCGTGTTCTCACCCATCAAAGAAGTCAGCTTCATGCAAAGTTTGGAACCTTTAGAGTGAGTGGTATGGTCAGTACTTCATGCCAAAGGTGCTGAGGTACTCAAATTATGTGTGTATGTATTATATATACGTATGTACACACAAACTGACAGTACATGCAAACATGTCGTGCACACGTTTATTTTTCATTATTAATACCAACAATTTTGTGAAGACCTGATTGATCCTATTCAATTTCACTCCTTGCATTCTTCCTTAATGTTGTGGATTATTTGGTGTTGTCCCATAAGAGGATGCTTTCCAACAGCCCTCCAGCCTTCTCGTTCTTGACTTCTGTGGACGACCTCGTTAAGAGACACACCAGTAATTGTCGTGATGTTGGCTATCTGTACATTTTTAGTTTTGCTATAATTATAGGACTTGAAGGCTGCTCTGACAATTTTTGCTAAGATTTGCCTCACCAGGCCAGAGGACTCGAATAAATCGAAATACTGGTAGACAACAGGAATACGTATACCAAAATTTCAGTTGATTGACTCGGCTAAAAAAAAAAAAAATTCCGGCATTTGCTGTACTGAATTATTAGCCAGTCTCAGCAACTTGAGAAAAAGGTTTCTTGGAGTCTGAAATGTAAAAAGTATTTGCTGCTCTTCTGATCTGTAATTTCTTGTCATGTTCAACATTTCCATTTATGTTTTTATTCCTGAAAAAAATGGCCATCGTGAAATGAATGAGTAGCTTTACAGCCTGTCAATGGACGGGACACTTTTAATATTGCTCTTCAAAATGAAACTTTATTTGCCTACTGAATTATTGTCTTATTTGACCAAAAGAGAAAGAAAAAGACTTGGTTGACTGGATGTTTTTAGTTTTACATCTCAAACATCTAGGTGAGTTAAATGTTGTTTTGAGTTGTGCCCAGATACATCAATTCAATTCCCATTTTTTGCATGTCTTGATCAATCTTTCTCACTTTTGTTGGCACATAAATATCTTTAATGTTTTTTTTTCTAAGCACATGATTTCATATCCACAAAGACTGGTTTGTAAAAGGTATATTTTTTTGTACATTTTTTTCAATGTTGCATTAAAAGTGTATGTTTTTTCTGTCCAGAACCCCATAATATAACCAAAGATCATGTAATAGAAAAATTACCTGCAATGCATTAGATTTGCTTTATAAAGAAGTGATGTTGCCTGAATTATTCAAAGCTCTTTCATTACGTTTTGTTATACATGAATATAAATTTGTTCAACCTACATTTGTGTTGTTGTTTTTTTAAACAAAAGAAAAAGGGCATGGATGTGAAGTGCTTTCTGCATCCACGTGCCAATGTACAGACATCATACCGCAGACTTCTGTCTGCCTACATTGATTTTCATGAATTTTTTCGAAATACGGTAAAAAAGTGGTGATATGTTGCATTGACGTAATCTGTTTCTGATTGACAAGGGTTTTGTGAATGTTCTTCTTTTACATCTTATTATCATTCTGGCTTATACCAATGAAGTCCATCTTTATTTATGATCTTAATAGGTCTTTATTTTGTAAAGTAAAGATGAAATTCCCTTTGAGGTGTATTGCCGTAGAAGGCCGATGCTTATCCAAATTCTATAGCATGAAGTGGACAGTGGCAGGCTTAATCCATCACTTCCTGAATAGGAGGCTAGTCTTGCAGGCTTCTTTCAAGGGGGTAAATTTTCTTGCTTATGGAAAACTGCATATGTCCCTAGCTAGAATTGAACTGCTACCTCTCGGTCCACAGGGCGAACGCTTTACTGTTGTGCTGCAGCACCACCTAAAATGAAACCTTGCTCTAAATTTAAGTCATAATCATGATGCTTTTGTTTGTATTTCTTTGAAAACTCATAGAATTCATGATGAGTAGAAAAGCTCTTGCTCTGATGAAAATACTATAAATGACTTGAGTTTCTACACTCTATCTAGCGGCAAATGAGTATTGCGTGATAAGGTTTGATAGATTCTAATATGAATGATGTACCCAACAGGCTGCTCCACTGTTTGTTTCTATTGGATGAGAACTACACAGACTTTTGTAAGCCAACATGGAAATGGGGATAAAGATTATAGAGCTGGTCTGTATCTTTGTCTTAGAAACAGTCATATATATCTATTTGTGTGTGTGTGTGTGTGTGCGTAATATGTGTATGCGCATGCTTTTGGATTTAGGAGGCTTTTGTGAAAAGTAACAAGAAAATGGCCATAATTCAAAAAGTTTTAACAGAACTTAAAACTCACACATATAGAAAACTTACTCTTTAGACACTTTTCAATTTTGTCCTTATGAAGTTGAGTACATTTTTTCCAGCATCATGGAAGTGAATAGATACCCAACCTAAAAGAATTGTTTGTCGAGCCTAGAAAACCTGTCTTTAGCATTCTCAGTATCAAACTTCTTGCTTCCTATATACGTTGGAAGTGTTCAAATGGGAAAATTGGTGCTAAGTCTGGGCTATGGGCTGGATGAGGTAGAATTTCTACTCCAATGTGTTAAAGCCATTCATTTGTAAGCTTTGTTGTATGAGGGGTTTGCATTGCCATGTTGAAGAACAGTACTTTTCACGAGTCCAGGTCTTTTTCAGCAAACTGCATTTCTCAACTGATCAAGTGTTTCACAATATCGCTGAGCAGTAACACATGACCCATGTCACAAAAAAGCAGAATTAGACCTTTTGAGTCCTGGAAGATTGGTGCCATCAATTTGGATGCCAAGCTTTGTGATGATCGGTGCCCCCCAAATCATTGAGTCACGCTTAGTTTCAGATTTCATCCCAGGTTAGCATATTCTCAAGGCACTTAGATTCCTTTTTGAAGCATCCCCACGAGGCGCAAAAACAAGCTGTGTCTGGAATCCGCCATTCTAATGTTGAAATTGGTTGAAATGGCGATCAGCAATTTCGACTCTTTGAACCTTGTGGTCCTACTGATAACATTTTGGAACCCATCTAGCTGCAACCTTTTGGCATCCCAATGTTTCATGAACAATGTCATAAGCAGGGCTTTTTGGAATGTTAAATTTCAAGACCTCTTCCCTGAACTTTGCTCTCCTGTCAGATTTGATGTGCTCATCCCCCTGAGAAACCTTTTCCTCGTCTTGACATTATCAGGCAGCCCGACGCGGATTCATCATCATCATCTTACAGACTTGAACGGCCGTCTTTGAACCATTTGTAGACCCTAGACTTTGACATGGCATCGTCACTATAGGTCTCAACAATTTCAGACAGAATTTGAGATGAATTCCTTCCTTTTATACACCAAAAAGCACACAACAGATCTGATCTCCAGCTGTGATCAGTCCAAAGGGAGCCCCTGTCATGGAATCTTTGGTGCGTTTTAGTGTTTTCAGCTATGATGCTGAAATGGGGCTAGAGGAAAGCATATTGAAGCATGTAACTTTTACGTTACTTTATAAGAAAATATGGTTTGGTTTAACTGTTATTGCGATAGGAAATGTGAGTCAGCCATGATATTATCAGAAGGCAAACGGAAATAAACAACATTGTTGAAGAAATAAAGCAAAGGCGATGGAGATGGCTAGGACATGTTCTGAGAATGTGTAAGACCAGACATCCTTACACAGCTCTGAGATGGGCACCACCGGGCAAGAGGAAAAGGGGAAGACCATTGGGAACTT
>JAOWAY010172282.1:0-10392 GCA_028565895.1 Goniobranchus geometricus | reverse complement strand
GAAGAAGAAGAAGAAGAAGAAGAAGAAGAAGAAGAAGAAGAAGAAGAAGAAGAAGAAGAAAAAGAAAAAGAAGAAGAAGAAGAAGAAAAAGAAGAAAAAGTAAAAGACGAACAAGAACAAGAAGAACAAGAAGAACAAGAAGACTACAGAACAAGAATAATAATAATAAGAAGAAAAACAAGTAGAACAAGAAGAACAAGAAGAATGCAGAACAAGAAGAATAAGGAAGAAGCAGAACAAGAAGAAAACACGCAATAATCAATTACTACATTATGTGAATACCTGTCACATGCACACGGATTCCCTATTCAAGAAAATTGTGCATTCTAGTATATCACTATTGATGTTCGTTTAGTCGCCTATATCACTGTGTCTGTGTGGCTTCTTAGTAACCCGTCTGCCATGTAATGTTTTGGATTGGATGAGGCTGTTCTTAAAATATGCGTGGATGCCATGTTTACTTTGTGCAAACGTAATTATCTGTTTAAATGCTCGTGGATTCCTCGTCTTTTTTTGTGCATATGTATTTGACTGTTTAAATGCTTGAGGATTCTTTGTCTATTTGTGTGCATTTGTCATTGACTGTTTAAATGCTTGTGGATTCAGCGCCTATTTTTGTGCATATGTCATTGACCGTTTAAATGCTTGTGAATTCCACGCCTATTTTTGTGCATGTGGATTTACTTTTTTAAATGCTTACGGATTCCACGCCTATTTTGATGCACGTGGCTTTACTTTTTTAAATGCTTGTGGATTCCACACCTATTTTTTGTGCATGTGGATTTACTTGTTTAAATGCTTGTGGATTCCACGCCTATTTTTGTGCATGTGGATTTACTTGTTTAAATGCTTGTGGATTCCACGCCTATTTTTGTGCACGTGGATTTACTTGTTTAAATGCTTGTGGATTGCACGCCTATTTTTGTGCATGTGGATTTACTTGCTCAAATGCTTGTGGATTCCACACCTATTTTTATGCACATGGATTTACTTGTTTAAAAGCTTATGGACTCCACGCCTATTTTTGTGCAGGTAGATTTACTTGTTCAAATGCTTGTGGATTTCACGCCTGTTTTTGTGCATGTTGATTTACTTGTTTAAATGCTTGTGATTCCGCGCCAATTTTTGTGCATCGGTATTTGGCCATTTTAAATGCTTGTGGATTCGACGTCTCTTTTTGTGCAGGTGTATGTACTTGTGGATTCCACATTTATTTTTGTGCATGTGGATTTACTTGTTTAAATGCTTGTGGATTCCACGCCTATTTTTGAGCATGTGAAAATATACGTTTAAATGCTTGTGGAGTCCACATCCATTTTTGTGCATGTGTTTAAGTGTTTACATTCTTGTGTATTCCACATCTATTTTTGAGCATGTATATTTAATTATTTAAAAGCTTGTGGAGTCGACATATATTTTTGTGCATTTGTATTTAAGTGCTTACATTCTTGTGTATTCCACATGTATTTTGGTGTATGCATATTTAGGTACTTAAATGCCTGTAGATTCCACATCTATTTTTGTGCATATGGATTTACTTCTTTAAATGTTTGTGGATTCTTTGCTTATTTTTGTGCATGTGGATTTACTTGTTTAAATGCGTGTGGAGATCACACCTATTTTTGTGCATGTGTATTTACTTGTTTAAATGCGTGTGGATTCCACATGTATTTTTGTGAGTGTGTAATTGCTTACTTACTTACTTGCTTGTGGATTCCGCATCTAGTTTTGTGCATATGTGTTTACTTGTTTGAATGCTTGTGGAGTCCGCATCTATTTTTGTGCATGTATATCGAAGTGTTTAAATGTTTGTGGATTCCACATCTGTTTTGTGCATGTGTATTTACTTGTTTAAATTACCTGGACATAAAACATTCCAGCAGACATGCTTGGACACTGATCAACAAAGTGAATCCTGAAAATAGCAAAGACAACACGCCTCCCCTATAGAACCAGACGAAGCGGAGAAAAGGAAATTAAACAACGCTGACAACACTTCCCCAACCACGCTTTTGAGAATGAGACCAGGAAATAGTATTTAGAAATTCTTAACTCCTTTCCAAAAACGGCTCAATGTGCACACTCGCAATCAGTTACACAGAAATAAGTAATGCCCTAAAGACAATAAAAAACGACAAGGCAGTAGGAATAGATGTCATCTACCCTGACATGCTTACTCACCTTGAGTCAAAAGCAATGGAATGGCTGCGTGGGCAATGACAAGGGGAAATACCCAGATACCTGGAAACATGTCAAGGTTATAGCCATCCTCAAACCAGGCAAACTAGCAACGAACCCATCAAGCTATAGACCGAACTCACTACTCTGCTGCCCCCTAAAGACTATTGGAGAAAATAATACTCGAAAGAATAACACCGATATTAGAGATGGCATCTAAGCAGAACAAGCTGGTTTCCAAGAAAACAGAAGCACCATCGAACAAATGATAATGCTCACCTCTCTTATTGGCATTGGTTTTGAAAAGAAACAGAAGACTGGTAGAGTGCTAGTTGACCTATCAGCGGCATATGACACAGTATGGACAGGATGCCTGATGCTAAAACTGGCAAAGAAAATCAATTACAGAAAACTTCTCAAGCTCCTCTCTCAAATGGTTGGGTCAAGAAAATTTCATGTGGTGCTCCGATGATCAAAAAGTAATATAAAAAGGATATAGAATGGAGTGCCACAAGGATCAGTACTTGCACCATCCATCTTCAACATCTACACAAGTCACATGCCCAACACAACATTAATGAAGTAGGGATATGCTGATGATTGGGTTTTGATACACCAATCAAAGCCATGGAAAGATCTCGAAACAACACTCAGTCAAGATGCCTCCCAAATGAAAGTCTACTTGGACAAATAAAAATTGAAAATGTACACAACACTACTAAAATCTCAACTATGTCATCAGCCTGAACTGCTAAGACAAGGGAGATAAGTCTGTACAAAAATGATCAAATGCAATTTAAAAATTGATTTAAAAAATATTTTCTCACTTAGAATAATGAAACTGGTCTAAATTTATAAACAGATAAACTTTATGATCAAATCAAAATCAACAGCCTTTTTTGTGGTTTCATGCCCTATTTGGATTATTTGTTATAGAAGTTTCAAATAAAGTGTAACGTACGAAAAGATAAAATTACCTCTCAAGCCTCAATATGATGATATTCACTAAAAAATTACGAAAGGTAGCAAAGCGACCTCCTTCACAAAGGCGGACTTTACATATCTTGCAATACCAATCATAACAGGGTATCAGATGTAATCCAAACAACATGTTTATAAAGAGGAATAATTTGATATCTTCAGATGTCATTCCTTCCACATACTGGCACAACTCGACTTTTCCTCTTCCGGCTGCCTGGCATGCAAATTACTTTGACAGGCACAGAAGTGTGTATTTTCTCTTCAAAACAAGAGATAAATAGTCAGAGGGTATAGCGTCAGGCTGTAATCTGTGCTGAGGCCCCTTTCACTCTGTCAATTCATCTACAGCCACATTCTGTAACTGTTTTGACAAATTGTCATCTCTACGTCCAGACCTAGATCGATCCTCTACTTCTTCATTGCACCTCATCATCTTCATCCATTTCCACAAAAATATCCTCCAATAAATTACTTTCATCATCAGAATCTTCTGCTCCTTTATCAAAATCAGCATTTTCAATGTTTTGGAATGAATTGCTAGTACAAACAATCAATCCAGAGAGGAGAGAAAATGCCGAAAACGGATGTGACAAGTTAGTTCAAACTCAGTCATCAAATTTCAGCCTTATGCTACTGAAAGTAGGGGTGAAACTTATGTAGAGTAATGTCCCCTGGCACCAAAGAAGCATTCTTGTGTCTGTTGATATGATCAGTTGTATACTACAGTCATTTCAAGTAGCTTGGTGGCTGGCGGGCCATGGCGGCCGTTCTAGTAATGACTTGATGGCAGGCGATAGTGGGCCTTACAGTATTGAATGGGTTCAAAAGACTAAAGAAACTGGTTATTGATGAGTTTAAATGGTAGACAAATAATTTACTTTTTCAATTACTTATCATGTGATTAAAAGAGAAGGTAAAAGAAGCTTACTTTAATTAATGAGTCTTTTCCGACATTTTTGGCCCCATTCAAGTCCAGTCTGCAAAGGACAGGAAAACTCATCACATTACTTGACACACAGCAGATGAATTACAAAACGCCTTTCTGTTAATTTTTCTACACAAATTTACATTTACCTGAAAAAATCATATTGCGTAGGGAAGGCCGGAATACGAACCAAAAGCTAAGTTTGTAACATTTTAGTCATGAGGCCGATATAATGAAATTATAACCCTTGCAGAGCTGGAGGCATTTAATACAGAATACAAAAAATTTCATTAATCCCTCTCGGAGAACTTGTGACATGCTCATAAAAAAACAAATTTAAAGCATAACAGAAAATATATAAGAATGAAAATTAAGAGTTCAATATAATATAAACGGTATCACAGGATTACATGTATGCAAGTTAAAAAGTATGGAAAAATCGTAAAACGGTACAAGCTAAAAAAAAAAGCCATGCTAAAGGGAGGGGGGTTATTATGGTAAGCTTAAGATAAAGGCATTCTTTTTTTTAATTCCAAATCTAAAATGTCCAAAACAATGCAGTGAAAAAATCAATAAGAACTCACATTCCAGCGACTGCACACGACTAAACAATTTATTCAAAATACACATAGATCTAAGTGTAAAGGAGTACCCGTATCTTTTTGTTCTGATCTTTGGCATTCTGTACCTACCACTACGCTCTATCAGTTGACCGTGTCTCATCACCAAGGATCTGTTTAGTTTTTTTAGTCACACGTTGTTTGTAGAGAGTGTCAATGTCATCTTGTCTGCTCCCCACCACCCCGCCCTCATTCCTAATAAATTTATCCAAACTATCCTTGTCGTGTTTTGATATGTTTTCACCCGAAGATGAAATGCCAAAGGTCAGAGCGCGAGATACAACAGATGAGTAAAACATTTGCATGATATTCTTATTTACATTAAAAGATCTGAGTATCAGCTCTCCGGTGTTATGAGCAGATGCGGCTCGAAGAGAACTACTACTTTTCTTATTACCTGAAGAGGACAAAACCTGAAGATTGAAGACAAATTTGCATTCATCAGTGTAACATCATGATTGTGTTGGTTACGTCATTTGGCACAGTTCATTCCCTGTGTCAATCAGATCAACCTCTTAAAATTTGGAAGAAAATTCTGTTCATTGTTTAAATCGACCACAATGCTAAGCAAAAGCCCATGATGATATCCAGTGACTTCCATACAGGGAAAAGTCTGTCACAGCCGTTTAGCGTTCCCTTTATTGAAATGTGATGCTATCCACCATGACGCTATGTGGCGGGGACTGTACCTCTAAAAATTAATTTTACGGCCAATGTTGATAAAGTCCCAAAGGTGCCTGTTCAACATGTGAATGGTAACATTGCCTTGACACAAAGGGTAAGCTTTGCTATAATGTAGATCTACCAAAACTGATTTAGACTATATGTCAGTAAAACTCATAAGAAATGATGTACAAAGGACTTTTCAAAATGTGCTATTATAAGTGGAGCAGCAAAAAACAACCATACAAATACATACATAGTTTTTCTTAGGTTCTTTCCCTTGATTACAAAACCAGTCAGCATGAGTACATTTCCAAAAGTGAGGCAATGCAATATTGAAATTGTATGTGGGGACAAGAAATTAACGATTGTATTCAGGCAAGTGAGAACCACCGACTTCAGGCTGTGCCCACCATCATGGAGCACTGTCCCTCTCTGTCTAAATACAATAAATGTTCTTTTTAAAAAAATTGAACACTCATCATTTGGTGTGACTAAAAGTAATGGGTCAGGTAAAGACATAATAGCCAATAGCATGTGTTGACTACATAATCAAGCTTTCATCTCTCTTATAGGTTTATCACTAGGTGTGGGATAGATGATGGCATTTGAAATCAGCTTTGATAAATTCAAACTCCTTATTTTTCTATGGCATTTACAATGGAAACAAATGTGGATTCGTTTAAATGATTTGAGATTATTGTTAGGATGAATTTGAACTCGCTAATCATGAATTTAAACATCAAAAGATGTACCCTTGGTGTGTGGTATAAGATACCAATGCTACCATCTTCCTTTGGCTTATCTCAAGAGACCCTTGGCTCTAATATAATGGTGTTTTTCAGTGCAAGCAAATAAAAATGTCACTCCAAATTAGAAATGAGCACTTCAGAGGGAGTATGCAGTTAGGCTGTTTCGATTACAAAATGAGCGAGTCTAAACCTAGATGCTTTGTCATGTAAAGACGTGAGACGAAGAGTGCATTGACAAGGCTGGATATGTAATTAAAGGACTATTTCATATCTGTTTCTGTGAGAGAGGTTGCCTTGAAAGGGACTGGTTGGAGATGGAAGATTTGCTGTGGTGAGATCTAATTGGAAGCTGAAAGAAGATGAATAGGATGAAACGGATATCTATTTTAAAGAATCTGCACATTTTGTCTATAGGTTTTACGCCAGATGCGTCTCCTGACATAAGCCAATATGTTTTATATATATGTGTCTTCAACCTTCAGTTTAAGTGCATCAGCATCAAATTCCTCTCTAGCTTTATATACTGGTGAACAAAATTGAATATTTACCATGGCATTGGGATTGTTTAGCGCTTGTGATTTGGGGAGAAATACACATGTATTGACAGACAAAAGAAGACAACTCATGCCGAGTTTTAATAAATTCAAATGTTGAAACTTTTTTGAAACTTTGGAAAATAAGTTTCAAAGTCTCATGAAACTGACAACATAGAAATCTGGTGTACTATGGTCACGGATGTGTGCTCCATCTTGGTATCTGAAGAAAGAGACAGAAAAGGTTGATGTTTTTTATTTTTTAAAATTAGTGTGACTGACTTATAATACATAGCCCTTTCACAGAGGTATCATCCAACTCCTCTTCTTGGACTGTTTTTAGCTCCTTCATTTGGTGTCTTTATGCTTTCTTTCATAGTCTTTTGAGATTCTTCTTAGAGCTGTTAAATGTAAAATGTGACTCGGTATGATCTTCTTTATTTCAAATCCTGCCTTTTGCTTAGACAGTAGTCTGTCCTAAGTTACTGGTACAGACTTTGTAAATCTTTAGTATTTTAATTTATGAAGTAAGGAGGTTATGAGACTTCTTTCATATATTTTGCATCAAACCTTATGAATGTTATCTTTTTTCATAGGTGTGTAAGGTTTGGTTCTACACTCCAGAAGAGCTTGATCGCCACATGAAACGTCATGGAGAACGAACTTTTAAGTGCACCTGGCCAGGCTGTCAATGGACATTTGTGCTCAGCGGAGAACTTAAATCTCACATGTTTACACACACAAAGGAGAAGAAATATTTGTGCGATATGTGTGGTTTCGGAGCACCCACAAAAACTCGTCTGCGGAGACATTCAAGAATCCATGATAAATCCCGTAGTTTCAAATGCGACTACTGCCCTTATAAGGCCACCTGCAAGACACATCTTAAGAGACACATGCGGATTCACATCAATTCAAAACCATTTGCTTGTCCATATTGTAGTTATGTATGCAATACTCATGAAAATATTCGCAAACACATTCTCAAAACACAGAAGCACAAGGGAATGAAACTTTACCCCTGCAAACTCTGCTCTGAATTTGGATGCGATTCCAGCAGAGAATTCAAAGCCCACCTAATGACTGTGCATGCAGACTACCTTCGTGAGAATGCAGTCGACTCTTTGGCTGTTTTTTCAGGGTTGTATAAGAGGGAGGAAGACTTGCAATCACCAAAAGAGGGAGCTGAAATATTGCAAGTGACAAAGGGACGCTTTTTTCGAAATTACCAAAACCCTGATGCTCCGCAATCTAAGCCTGTGAAACCAAAGAAAATCAAAAAGCCTCCACAAAATAGTCAAAAGATGGGAGATGTCAAGGTCGTTATTGTTCCACCATCAGAGTTAGAGTCAGCATCTGCCAGTAAGCAACCACATATTGAGCAGCAGACAAAGGTAGTGTCCGACACTGAGGAAGAACAAAGGCAAGAGCAGCCACATGGAAGGCTGCATCTCCAAGAACCACAAAAAATCATTGTAGACTTGCAGGGTCAAGAGCCCCCACCTCCACCACAACAGCAGCACCACCAGCAACAGATTACTTTACAACCTCAGACGCAAGTTGAACAGATGAAAAACATAATCTCAGATCAGCAAACTCCTCAGTACATAACTGTTCCCAATATAGTCATCCAAGCATCTTATGTTCCTCAAACACAAGGCCTTCCTCAAAACTCTGTGGCATTGCCCAGCCATTCTGCTGGACAGCATCAAGAACAGCAACAACATTCATATACCCAGGAACATATTCCCACATCTCTTACCATATCAGACTCTGATAAAGTTTATTGGGCTGTTGAGTTTCCTGACCAAAATCTGGATGTCTCAACTCCGACCTCTGTGGCTACCCCAGAGCCTTGGTATTCAGGAATGCCTCAAGTTCATGCTCCAACAACACAAGAACTTAATCACTATAGGCCTGTGGAGAATTCAACAGTCCAAGCAAATATTTTACCAAATGCTTATTTCCGTTGTACTTTACCAACAGGGCAGATTTATACATCAGAGAATGCTTTTGTTGTTTTAGAGGACACTAGTCATTCTATTAATAGTAACAATAATGATAATAATAGTAACAATAATGATAATGTTAGTACCTTATGATGGGCATCTTTATAAAATTACTGGGTTTTAATTATTATCTTAAAGTAAAACCCATGTCTTGGAACATATCTAAGATTGGTTAGCAAACAAATCAGAAGACGAAAATAGAA
Source organism: Goniobranchus geometricus (assembly GCA_028565895.1). Taxonomy (NCBI): domain Eukaryota; kingdom Metazoa; phylum Mollusca; class Gastropoda; order Nudibranchia; family Chromodorididae; genus Goniobranchus; species Goniobranchus geometricus. The sequence goes on along the minus strand of JAOWAY010172282.1, from coordinate 1,528 downwards.
TATGTTGATTACTGTTGATGGTTTAGATTTGCTTTAAAGAACCATTTCCAAGAGAAATAGACATTTCATTCAAAATGAGGGTAAAAGTCCCATGATCTAGATCTAATCTAGAAACAGGTTGAGGCATGGGATTTATTACTACAATGAATGCTGGAAACACACAGAGATATAAGTGAAACCCCAGCTGGATGGAGACAAGACAATACAAAGGGAAGGACATATGAAAAGACCTCTCCAACAGTAGGGATCGATCAACCTGTTTCTTTATTACTAGATCTAATCATGTCTAGATCTATACCGAGGCAACCTTCGTGGTGTAATGTTGTTGTGTGATAATGTTCAATGTTTGTAAGTACACAACTAAAAGGCTTGAAAAAATGAACTGTGTAGCTCTTGCTCAGTAGAGGAGCGAATGGCTGGGAATCACAACTGCCAGTGGTGTTGGGGCAACGTAAGAGCGACTTGATTTAAGAACCCTTCTTTTTTAAGGAGGCTACTTGGTCGAGTGGTATTGCGTTGTCTCTTCATGGCAAGGCGGTGGATGCCGATGCAGAAGTCTCGCGTTCGATTCCTACTGTTGCAGGAGTTTTTTTTTCGTATGTTCTTCCCTTTGTATTATCTTGTCTCCGTCCAACTGGGGTTTCACTTTAATCTCTGTGTGTTCCTAGCATTTATTCTAGTGAGGCTTCGCGACCTTGGCTTCCCCCACAGGAAAGGGAGAGTGGACAAGGCTTTGGGGATGAGGGAGAATCCCAGCAAGAAACAGCCTTAAGCCTAAGGGGCACACGTAAAACCCACCCACTCACTTGCTGTCTGGGTGGTCTTACCTAGAAAATGAGGCCATGATAACTTAAGACAGTTTTATTTTAAGTGAATGGAGGGGGCTTTGGGATTGGACAAATGGTTTATCTTAAACAAGAGTTTAGTTTATGTGAGTTTATCTTAAGGGGACTCCAACTCAACTGTACTGCTGTTTTGATTTGAAAGGGCTTATAATGAAAAGTCTTTTGGAAATCACTCATTTCCATTTTCTGATAGTTTACACTCAGGCAAAAAAACATACGACTATGACTAAAATTTGGAAAAGAATCATCTTTGACAATTAAAAAGGCATTTCAAATTCTTTCTAAGGACCTATGATGCAAGGCGACCCGCTTGTTTATTGTGATTGTGTTGAAACTAAGTCATCATCCAGATGCATCAAAGGCCTTTTCAAATGCAAATGGCTGTGCACCTCTGTGTACCAAAATGTATTTTAATAGGACATGTCTTATTTCAGATATATTTACCCTGAATTAGTATCTCCAAGGAAATGTATTCATGATATATATATGACATAAGTGAGTGTGTGATAATGGTATTGTATTGAAATTTGAAATGTTATTTTATATCTTACTTACTCAGTCATGGCAAAAAGAAATGTAATACTAGTCATTAATAAGGGCAATGCTTTCATAGCCTTACATTCAGGCATCCCAAGCTGTCAAATACTCCCCCCCCCCTGCCCCCACCAACCAGCAATCCTACA